>OZ035823.1:36462518-36572518 GCA_964034765.1 Knipowitschia caucasica
AATATATAAATATTATATTAATATAATAAATATATAAATAATAAATAATATATAAATAATATACTATATAAATAAAATATATAATAATATATATAAATAATTAAAATATATATAAATATATATATATTATATATAATAATAATTAAAGGACCAGCAAACCAAGATGTGTAAACATGCCCTCCGAGCATGACCCATCTTGACGCAACATCTAAGAGACGACCAGGTCAACCAGAGGACATCATCATCACCGGACCATAATGTCAACCAAGGCCAAGAAAAATATATAATAAACATAATAAATAGATATTATATATAATATGTCAAAATATATAAAATATATATATATATGTAAAGTATATATATAAAAAAATGAATATGTAAATATATATATATGTAAAGGTATAAATAATATGATGTATATGTATATGTATATACATTATAAATATATATACACATATAATATATATACACATATATCTACACAGTATATATATATATACATATATAAATATATACACATATATATAAAACCCAAATATATGCGTGCACATAAAAAAACACCATATATCTACACATTATATACACATATATAAATATAAATATATATATATATATATAAATATTATATATAAATATATACTGTAAGGTGAATTAAGGACCAGCAAACCAAGATTTACACCTGCCCTCCGAGCATGACACCAACTTTGACGCACATCTAAGAGACGACATGTCAACCAGAGGTATATCATCAGTCACCGTGTACATAAGTGTCACCAGGCCAAAAACTTAGCCCCAGAACAAATCACTTTGTAGCCTATACCTTCCTGGCAGAGATCAAGATCATCCAAATCTGTCTCTCAATTCCCGGTCATTCCTGTCCCTGGACACCTGAACTCAACCCGCGGCGTTCTGGCGCCCCCCAGTGGACACTGTACACCTCACACCCGCGCGGACAGTGTGAAAGACCCAGCTCCTGACTCAGTGATTTAGTCCCCCATACGTTCTGTACCGTGCCCGGTACCTGAGAATACATTTTTCGAGTAATTAAAATGCGGTTTTGTTAATGTAGCAATTTGATATATGTTGTCCGAATAAAACGTGTGATGTTTCCCCTGTAAACTGCCTGTTGTAAGGGGGTGCGCACATGGATGACGTGCAGGACGCGCCCCTCCAGAAGTCAATATAAACACACGCAACGCAACAGAACTTCCTCTTGGTTCTCCCCGAAACCACTATCTGCAACCATCCCGTTTGGTACGTGTCTCCTACACGACCTCCGCCCGCCACCATCTCGGGCCTGTACATCCACGGGACAGCAACCACTCTCGCTGTCGGAGACGAGGACCTTCCATCGCCAGCCACTTTCGGGCTCCCTGGAACACCCCACCGCAACGCTATTCTAGACCGTGTGTGTGTGGAACCCACGCCTGGATCCGATCTGCTGGCTTCCTCCTGCTCCCTGCTCGAACAAAGACCACGTGGACGAGGACATCGCCTCCATCCTATTCTTCATTCTCATCCTCCCATCTCCATTCTCCATCCTCATCTTTAATCACCCACCTCCCTTTGAACGGCTCAAAGTAAGACTGTTCTTTGTTAAATGTGTGATTTGAATGAAATGTGTACAGCTTCTGTTTAATGTGACCAGAAATCCCGTTTCGTTATATTTTTACCTTCATTTTTGTAATCAATAAAACCCCTTTTCTTTAACTCAATCCTATCAGAGTCGTGTTGTTAGATTTCGGATATCTCTGGCCAATTCTTACGCATTCACTACCTAAAGATTATAAGACTGAATCGAGGCAAAGAATTGGTTTGGATCTGTGCAGTGTTTCACACGCTGCTGGTGCCCAAATAAATATAAGCAGATCCACACTACCAAATTTATACTACAGTAACATAATCAGTAATATTATTACCCTACAATACATATTATACAAATATATATATTACATATATACATATATACATATATATATATATATATATCTAAATATAAATAATATATATATATATATATTATATATATATATATATATACATATACATAATACATATATACATATACATAATACATATATATATATACATATATATACATATATATACATATATATATAAATACACCCATATATATATATATATATATATACCACACACATATATATATAACACACATATATATATATATATACACACACATGTAGGCAAGGCAAGGCAAGTTTATTTATATAGAAAGAAAGCATTAAAATCATAAATTATCACTTATGATATCACTTAGGTGCAAAGTGAGTTAGCTCAGAAAGCCTTTCTGGCTGTTGGATTGTTATCTGTGGATTGGAGACAATGGCGTTTTTGATGCCTTGAACCTTGTCATTGAAAAAATTAGCAAACTCATTGCATTTACGTTTGGAAGTAACTCTAATGGCATTTGAACAGGGGGGTTTGTTAATCTATTAACTGTTGAGAACAGAACACGCAGATTGTTGCTGCAGCCTTCAATCATTTCAGAAAAATACCTTTCTCTCGTACTACGTAGCACCCGGTTAAACTCGCACAACTTATCTTTGAAGATCCCGTAATCAACCTGGAGGTTGGACTTGCGCCACTTCCGCTCGGCCCTCCGGCACTTTCTCTTTTGTGACCTGACCGAGTCTGCTTTAGCCCACGGCGCCTTCTGCTTATTTTTCACTATTTTAACCTTCACAGGGGCAACGGTATCCAGAACATTCAAAACACTAGAGGTGACAGAGTTAAACAGTTCATCTACAGTAGAATACGATGCATTCTCAAAGTTTATCATTCCCATAAATAGTTCACTCGTATTTTCATTTATGCGCCTTCTTCGAACAGTTGCAGAGTCCACTGGTGGTTTGTTAGTGAACACATGTCAAAAAAAACACAGAAATGATCCGAAAGAGCAACATCGACCACGTTTACATTTGAAATATTCACCCCCTTTGTAACTAACAGATCTAGAGTGTGCCCTCTGCTGTGGGTGGGGCCACTTACGTGCTGAGTGAGATCAAAGGATTCAAGTACAGAACTCAGCTCATTTGCATTTCTGTCATCAACATTATCCACATGAATATTAAAATCACCTGTAATAACCAAACTATCAAAATCTGTGCATACAACTGAAAGCAACTCGGTAAAATGATCAATAAAACTGTGACATGACTGTGGTGGCTTGTATAGGGCAATGAAGAGTATTGGAGGAGATTGTTTTTGTTGTATTTTAAAAGACACATATTCAAATGACGAAAACTTCCCAAGAGACTTTCTATGGGAGACAAAGTGGTCTCTAAAAATGGCAGCTAAGCCTCCTCCTTTTTTGTTTTCCCGTATTTCAGATTCAAACTTGAAATTTGGTGGCCAAGCCAAGTTTCAGCCATGAACATAAGATCAAGATTATGAGAACAAATAAAATTATTGATTAAAAAAGACTTGTTACATATATATATTATACGTGTATATATATATATATATATATATATATATATATATATATATATATATATATATATATATATATATATATATATATATATATATATATATATATATATATATATATATATATATATATATATATATATATATATATATAGATATAGTAGTAGTAGTAATCTTTATATATATACACCGCCTTTTCACTGCAGAACTGAGTCTCAAAGCGGTTTACAATTGTTAATTTTGGGCATTTTGTTTCTCACTCCACACAGACGGGAGCCAGTACAGGAGGCGCATGCCAGAACTATTGTACATATTTTTAGTGGTAGGGGAAACTGGAGTACCCGGAGGAAACCTACGCAGACACGGGGAAAACATGCAAACTCCACTCAGAAAGGCCCTGTTCCGACCGGGAATCAAACCCAGGACCTTCTTGCTGAGAGGCGAGAGTGCTATCCACTCAGCCACCGTGCCTATATACATACATATATACATATATATGTACTGTATCTCTTTCTGACTGTTGCATTGAGCCAAAGCAATTTCCAAGTCTGTGACTTCCTGTTACTTACGTGGCAATAAAAAATATTCTGATTCTGATCCATTGAGTGTTGGATGGGGCATTTACAGATTTCCACTGTAACAAAATTTGACGTCTGGCAATAATAGTTTTCTGGAAGACCGAAAATAGCCACATGAGGCGAAAAAGCAACTGTTTTAGAAAGGACTTTGGATAAACTATCAAAAACAAACCTGCCAATAGTTTGTGAGGGCTTCCAGTTTATTTTCATCAGTGAAAAGTGCAAAATAAATCAAAACATGTACTGTAACTCCTTAATTCTGTCTTAAAGTATTGTCCATGAATAGTGTTGAACACTTAGCCCCACTATGCCTGAAGCCCCCCCTGAAAGATCAAGACTCTTGTGGACTCACCACCTGCAGGAGGATCAGTGAGGGGCTGGTGCTATTGTACTGACTGGATAAAGGATAAAGGGGAAGAAAATGGATGGATGCATTTCATTATTATTAAATATACGTCACCCGAGTTTTTCACATTTATTGATATTTAATTGAAGTTACATTTGGCACCTGATATGCCCAGGCCTCGCACAGATGAGAGACCAGAGACCACAACTGAGTCTGATTTTTGCTCTTCTTCAAGTGTCACAGTCCATCCTATGTGTGTGATAATAATTGGTTCGCTGCTCCTCTGCCAGTGAGCCCGCCTCCCCCCAACCACGTGTCGCCCAGACCTGGTGGTAAACACACAGCATGGAGGTTCACCAATACATAGCAGTACTTTGAGACCTTTTTTTTTTTTTTTTAAACAATGTCGATCCATCATGTAAAGCCCTATGTCAATGATCCGGAATCTGACACTAATTGCTTAATCAACAGTAGTAAATGGAGAGTTAGTAGTATCGTACTTAAAGATCTAGGCCAGGGGTGTCATTCATGCGGCCCGCAGGCTTTTGAAATGGCCCACAGTTCATGTATGTAAAATAATAATAATAATAATAATAATAATTCTGCTCCGCGACACCACGCGCCGCACTCAGCAGCGAGTTGAGTTCCTCTCAGTGAGAGTTTGTCCAAACTTTCATACAGGTTGCAGACTGTGTCCTGAGAAAAGACACGCTTTTACTATCATCAAGGTGAGGTTGTGCGGCTTTTTCTGTTGCCGTTGATAAGAGACTGATGTTACTGATGTCACATGTGTGGTTCATGTGTGGTCTTACTGAAACGACTATTATGTTGTACAGTGTGGACTGGTCCTGTGCTCTCAACCTGGTACCGATGGTAAAGGCAGGTGTTGTGACAAAGCCGCAAATGGAGGTGATGATTTTGGACATTTCATTGTATTTTTTTGAGGTTGTCTGAGTGTCATTTAATTCCAGGTTGCTTCTAGTGTGTTGGTGTTGCTTCCTCGTGGAGTTTTTGGGACATTTTACTGTATTTTACACAGACACACTGTGCTGCAGTTGATAAGAATGGATCAAGTTATGGAAATTGTTAGCATCTGTTTCAAGATCAGCTTTTGAGTAAGTCCAGTTTCATGGTAACCGTAGCTCTGGAACCAGTCTTTGGTGGAACCCACAGAGCTAGATGTGAAGCAGACTGTGGTAATACATCCATGACTGTGGCAATATCGTGACTCGGCACAGAGTAAATTGCACTGATTCAGAGACGTTCGTGGGTGTGTCTGCTTTGAATTCTCCCCTTGTCATTCACTGCTGAGTCCCTCCTGGAGGCGGGCTTCTCTGTGCTGCGTCGTCATATTGGTGGCGCGTTTTCAAATTGAACCAAGGCCTTTTGCTGCCTCGCTGATATGAAAGAGAAAGATCGCTCTCTACCTAAAGCATGAGGGAATCAATGTAAAAACTATTTTGGGCATGTGGATGAAGGCCAAATAGCACTTTAATAATGTTGTATAATGAAGTAAATGTAATTAAAATACCTTTTTGTTTTTCTTACTTTACGTAAGTAATTGGATTACAGTAACAAGTTACTTTTATCACGTTACTGACCAACACTGCTTGTAAAATAATTCTTGCCAGCCATTCAGGGCATCAGGGGTTAGCTGTAAAAAAAACCATGCCACAGGGAGCTATTGCAAACAAAGCAATGACTGTAAGAAGTGATGTAAAGGTTGAGGAGTAACTGAGTGACATGGAGAAAAACCTATGCGCCCAACGTGGGGCTCGAACCCACGACCCTGAGATTAAGAGTCTCATGCTCTACCGACTGAGCTAGCCGGGCTGAAACTGTGGAAGGCGAGACACCAGAAAACAGAACTTCACTGCTGCTGAAATCCGAGCTGGACAAGTGAGAAGGACTTGAGAAATACAGGACTTGACTAAACCATGATGTCTAATGTCTTTGATGAGAGTCATCCCAAACCTTCGTATTTTGGATGAGCTGATCATACATCTTTGTCTTCCAGTTTAAAAGTGAAGTGTCTGTCTTAAAGTATTGTCCATGAATAGTGTTGGGTGTTTCTCAAGTAAAATTATACTATTTGCAATCTTACTTTTGAAAAAACCCTTTTAAAGACCCTGAGAGTTTTGAGATTGAGCAACTGAAGAGGATAGAAGGGAATCCAAAACCTTTACGCCCAACGTGGGGCTCGAACCCACGACCCTGAGATTAAGAGTCTCATGCTCTATTGACTGAGCTAGCCGGGCACTGATAGACCTAGAAATATGCTGTAACTGAAATCTGAGCTGTGCAAGTGAGAATGAGAGAGTGCCTATCATTGGAATCAGCCATGGGCCTATATCTGGCACAATCCTTATTCAAAGGGTTTCATCAACCTCAAAAATGTTATCTATTGTATCTTGCTTATGCCACTGTGGCCACAGCTGCCCTGTCTTTGACTGGCGAAAGTGAAGCTGCCATCTGACAATTCAACCGCCACCATTTCGACCACACACCAGATCCCTCCCAGCAAAAGTTTTTTGCATCAGGTCCCAAGTCACCAAGCAGCAGGACAAGACGCTTGTGCTGTTCACAACACCACTGAATGTGCCTGTGATGATGACAAAAGCTAATTAATCCAGTCTTGATGTGAACTCCAAGGGAAATAAACAAAACATGACGAATATTAGTTTGTAAATAGTGCAGTATCTCTTCTGTTTTTTCCATGTTTATGGGTACGATGGAACCTAATTCTTCTCATAGACGGCAACAGGTTATTAAATATAATAATTAAGTATATGTATGAGAAATAGGTAATCGGACAGTTCTGAAATGTTGGCAGTTGACCATGAACAATCTTAGTAGTCTGTTTAAGAACCACAGTGAGAAGAGTTTGAGTCTGAGCATTATAGTCTGCTACTATAACATAACCATTTATGACCCAAGGTGATTTTTCTATCAATTAGATCTATTAAGGACAAACATTCTCAACGTTTGCCAATGATGAAGTGCAACATTTGAATCAATAATATTAGCATCATAGCCTCCAACACGGCACCATGCCATTGCAAACAAAGCAATGACTGTAAGAAGTGATGTAAAGGTTGAGGAGTAACTGAGAGACAAAACCTACGCGCCCAACGTGGGGCTCGAACCCACGACCCTGAGATTAAGAGTCTCATGCTCTACCGACTGAGCTAGCCGGGCTGAATCTGTGAAAGGTGAGACACGAGAAAACCAAACTTCACTGCTGCTGAAATCTGAGCTGCCCAAGTGAGAAGGACTTGAGAAATACAGGACTTGACTAAACCATGATATCTAATGTCTTTGATGAGAGTCATCCCAAACCTTCGTATTTTGGATGAGCTGATCGTACACCTTTGTCTTCCAGTTTATTTTCATCAGTGAAAAGCCCAAAATAAATCAAAACATGTACTGTAACTCCTTCATTCTGTCTTAAAGTATTGTCCATGAATAGTGTTGGGTGTTTCTCAAGTAAAATTATATGAATTCCAATCACATGTCTGTGTTTGCGGCTACTAATTTTCAAATTTGTAAAAAAAACAAAACAAATTCCATATTACGGTGGTTGCACAGGGATATGGAAGGCCGATAGCATACGCTTGATATATTTTATACTAAATAACAGGCCGCAAGTCTCTCCAAAATATTGAGACAAATATTTTATTGTTGGGGGCTACATATGTTTGTTTGCATGCCTATTTGTGCCAAAATTAATATATTTCAATGTGAAAGATTGAGCTGAAATCCCCCATCAGTAAACTGCACTGCCAAAATACACATGAGTGAGTTATGGCTGTTTGTGAGTGTCCACACAACAAAAATATTATATATCCACTAGGGCTGTCAAAATTTTGAATCGAGTTAATTACAGCTTAAATATCAATTAATCGTAATGAATCACATTTTGAACTAACGGGAAAAAAATGCCAACATTTTCTGTAAATGGTTGTTTAAAGGACAACTCACCCTCAAATCCACTTTTTTTTTGCTGATAAACGGTATAAATGAGTGTCCAATAGTGTTGTGTACATATCCTGGTCATAATTTTGTCACTTTGGTGCAAATTAGTTGAAAGTTAAACTTTCTGCCTAAAACCGTCTGTGAGGCGCCATCTGCTGGCGACCTGTATTACTACATTTGAATTTTGAATCTGGCGCCAACACTGGCGCGGCAGCAAGACCTGACGTCTGAAGCAAGACCTGACGTCAGCAGCCCCCCGCCCAGAGCAATGTAAACGGCCCAGTCTCGTTCACGCCCCCTTTAGTCCTCCAGGCTACGCCCATTTAGAGGAAGATTTGAACATGAAATGTGATTGACGTGAGTTCCGAGGAGCGGGGGTGAGAACCACTTTAAATGAAAAAAAAAAAACATGACAAAATAGTGTACATATGTATTGTATGTGTGTTTTTTAAGTTGTATTAAAACCCGTAATTTAATTGAAAAGTTGAGCTCATTGATTCAGCTGTGTATGAATTCAGGCCACAAAAAGTAGAAACTTTGTGTGACGCTCGTTCTCCTAGGCCACGCCCCCTCTAGTGTCTGCAGCGCATGTAAACAACAGCAGCATGGTAGGAGAAGGTGGCTATACCTCCTCTGGCTGTAACTGCAGATACAGCAACAAAACAGCCCAAAAGACTAAACAGTGAGGAGAAGAAGAAGGAACTAAAGCGAAAAAAATTATCAAAGACTAAATCAAGCCCAGGTGAATATAGCTAGCTTTACATCGTGTCTTCTGGAGAGACCTGCGGGAGTGGGACCGCCTCGGACTAACTTTGGACGCAAAACTAGCGGTAATCTTTCAATTATTGTACTGTATATTTTGTTAGCAGTGCGTTGCTTTGGCATAATTTCATCAGTGATTGTTGTACAGCTTGTAAGAAGTTTTGTTAATGCTAACTAATGCCTACCTTCTCTGTTGCCATCTCACACGCATGTGTCTGTGTCACTTCTGAGTGTTATTCACTAGGCTGCGATGCATGGGCGGGTCATTCGGCACATGTGTTAAATTATTTTTTTACGCGAAAAAAAATTAACGTGCGTTAACGCGATAATTTTGACAGCCCTAATATCCACATGTTTCAGAATCCATTTTATTTCCCCCTGCCATGCCCACTATCTGTAATTATGGATAGAGCACATGTTTGAGCAGTGAACTATAACTACATCAGTCCAGTGTTATAATTTGGTTATGTACAATAATGCACATGTATGCAGAATAATACATGTAAAGGTTATCTGAACTTAATGACTTCTATCTATTTCAGACAGACTGAAAGCAAACCGGTTTTATGTCTAGGGACATGTCCTAGACTAGTTCTGTTTAAAACCCATGGCCACACTTGAGGACAGTGTTCAAAATCACAACACTCTTTTTGAGTGCATTTTTTAGCAGAATAAGGGGGCCCACAATTAAGGTTAGGGTAAACCTTTTTGTCACCGCATGCACATTTCTCCTCTCCATTTGACCAATCCATCAAGGCCACTAGGGTAACCTGTGGGAAACAAGCGCCTGGAGGAAACAACCCACAGGGAAGAAGGGAAATTCAGATTCAAACCCTATAAGGCCACGTTGGTACCTACTTTACCAACGTGCCTACACCTGAAGACCTGTAGAAGTCTGTTATCGTGGTTCTTAGAATAAATTATCTACATTGACCAGCATAGTGAGCAAGGGTGGGAACGACTTTTCCATTTATGGGTATTTGGAGTGCATTACTTTGTCACCTGTTTGAACATGCAAACTCCCAAACTAGATGCAAATTAAAGAATGGAGTGGCTTGTTGAGGTAAGCTCATGTTATGCTACATTACAAACCACATCTCACCATAACAAAATTAATAATGTAAAAAGTGAAGTATGCTAAACGAACATGCATATTGTAAGACAAGTCGCAGACATAAACCCCAGCCGGTCCCTGTAGCCTCATTTGCCGAGCGCCCGGTTAATTCAGCTGGCTGAATGAAGAGGCTTTACTGTGAGTTTGAGAGCCCCCCAGTGTAACCGCTGCACTGTTTGCTCAACTTTATATCCTTGTTTTTGGCACAAGCCCGGTGCGCCAGCCAAAGTGTGTGCTCGTGGTCGCAATTCTCCAATAAATACATATTCATTGCACGTCGGAGGTGTGTGTGGTGAGCCGAGGGAGGGAGAGGGCCTAATTTTACCCGGCGGTGGTCTGGGCTTGGGTCACATCTGGAGCCAGCTTGTTCTTTCATGTTTTCTCCACTTCCACCTGACCTGCGCTCATATTTTCACTCTCTCTGGCACATTCAATATCAATGTTGTTGGATGCAGTCAAGGCCAGAGTTGAATTCACACACTGGAAGATAGGTTTTGTTAGTAGTTTAAGATTAACTTTTATGTCAAAAGACTATTAACCCCATGATAAATCACTTTTAAGTTGTAATTTTGTATAAAAGACTCTATATTAGGGCTGGACGATATTGTAAAAGTGATAGAAATATCATGATAATGGTATAATTCACAATGAAAAACTAGATCTTTAACCCGTCTCATGTAAAATGTATGTGTGTTGCCATCAAATTAAGTTGTTTATCTTTTACTATTTTCAAAATTAAAAGAGGAACCATTTATTACAGACTGTGAGTAATTATCAAGGAGGCTGGTTTTGTTTTTGTATAAGAATTAGTATTGTTGATACCATTGAAGTGACTGTAGAAGTGTATAATTCTAATAAGCGGGAAAAGTGGAATTAATAGACATAAAGTGACATGTTGTGGACTATGCTTCAAAATCCTGCCTCAGTGTGCCTCACGTGGTTCTTTAACCCACTTCCTGGGCTGGGAGAGTTTAGGTATGTGACACTAAAGACAACTTGAAAAAAAAACTTGATCTAAATATGAAGAGAGCAGTGTTGTGCATGAACAAGTTCAAAAGAACGCGTTCATTGAACACACTCATTTTTTTGTCAACATTGACACATTTTTTAATAAAGAACTTGAACGTGAATTAGTTCACATTATGTGTCATGAACGGCAGACATCACTATAAATGTTGGAATTTGTTTTCCATTGAAAACTGAGTGACATCGGCTTTCTCTTTTGAAACGCAACGAGAGAAAGTTCCTCCCTCCTGTATTCTCTGCACTTTTTCCACAGAAAACAAATAATTCCCATGGTTTCCAGCGTCCGTGAACGCACACCGACTCTGTGTTGCGGAGCGGCGCTGTATGCTAGTGCTTTTCATGGGTTGTTGGTAGAGGTGCAACAGTTCATCAATGATCCGTGATCCGTTCGGTTCAACGTCTTCGGTTTGGTACAGACGTGATCCTCGGTTCGATTTATGAAAAAAAAGTTGTGCGCACGTTGTTCAGTCCACACACAGCGTGTTCACAGCGAGCAGAGGAACGGAGGAGCTTGAAAGCCCCGTGTCATTTAAATCCCCAGTATGAGAGCATTTTGGCTTCACTGTAACTGTACTGATAATTAATATTTGACAAAACTGTTACAGTGTGTAAGCACTGTGGCAAAAGAAAGACATGAGTGAAAAAAAGCGTCTCAACGACCGCTTATTGCCGCGGCATTTAAGCAGCTCCTTTACGCACAGTCAGACCGGGCTAAAGTCAACTCTCCCGCGCATCCTCAGCTGCGCTCACGACCGACGCTTGGACGTCCCGCGGAACCTATAATAGATCCATGAGCTGAACGGAGAACTTCATCACCGCAGACTGGGAGATGAAAAGTCTGGCGCTGCAGACACGCCCCCTCTACGACAGTCACACAGTCAGAGAGAGAAGGTTCTGTAAGCAGCGGAGGAATGGAAGACAAAGGCCCAGTACTAATATTCCAGTCACAACTGATAATGGCAAAAATTAAATAAATGCAGTGAATGAGGCTGGACTGGGCCCAGAATGGACCGCCTCCTTGGGAGAATCAGGAAGGTGGTTTAATATATGAGGGTAAATATCCTCATACAGTGCCTTCTTATGTTGCACTTTGTGTTGTTTTTCACTGATTATGTTAAAAAGACATAATTGGAGGGAGGGATGGAATATGCCTTCCATCCATCCATCCATTTCCTTCCCCTTAATTCATTTCTAGGTCGGGGGGGCCCCCGACCAGTCAGAGCAGGTGCCGAGTCCACATGAGCCGTGTTTATTAAAAAGACAAAACTTTTTTTTTTTATGAACCGAAAAATGAACCGAACCGTGGCCTCTGAACCGAGGTACGAACCGTACCGTGATTTTTTCAAACCGTTGCACCCCTAGTATTTGGACTCACATGTGCCCGAGTTGTGATGAAATCAAAGGGTGAGTTAGCAAGACAGGGCCAACTGTTTACATTTGACATAAAGTATAGACACACATACTGCAGCTCATTACTATTTGTAGTACTTATGAGCAGAGATGGGACAACTCAGTTTTGCTCCCATTAAAAACCATGTAAATCTAGTCTGTTTTGGAGTCAAAAGGCTCTCATCCTGTGCGGTGTACAGGAAAATTGACGCATTTTAATCGCATGTGAATTTTAGCATTGCTGAATGTTCCTTACTGGATGAGTTTCAGACGGACCGGATTGTACTGTAGCACCAACTCGAGCTCTGTGACTTTTCTTGTTCAAAAGTACATTATAGCAAGCATAGACCAACTTTATCGGTGTTTTATCAAGTTAAAGAAGGGAAAGAGCGCTGTGTATGGAGCTATGGACTGAGAGGAGGAGCAGCGAGCGACTCCTGTGTGTGTGAGCCGGTGAGTGGAGGCGAAGGAGGCGGAGGAGGAGGAGGCAGAGGAGGAGCAGCAACACAGGTGTGAGCTGCTATTGCTGATGTTTTAGTTCGAATGCACACATCAAAAACGTATCATAAGCTTTAGTGCTCACTGTGAGTACAGTGGATTTTAGGCTTAAAAAGCGTATGTTGTGGACAGAGTGTGTGGAGGCGATGACAGAGACGTTTTTTGATGGGAAAGAAGTCCGTCTGATCCCCTTATCATCCACAATGAACATGTGTTGCTTAAGCTTATGTATTCAGTCATTATTCAATGGTAAACTAAAAATCCATATGAAAAAAAATTACTTCTCACTGTTCTCAGAACAAATATTTGTATGCGATTAAAATGCCATTAATTAATCACAAAGCCTCTAATTGATTAGATTAAAAAAATTAATCGAGTCCCAGCCCTATTATTGTTGTGTGAAAAAAGTATTTATTTGAATATCTCACAAAAAAGTAAAATTAACTGAACTTTGAACTAGTTCTGAATAAAAATTGTGAACTTTGAACGTGAACGGTTCACTTTGAGCATGTATGAACTGAACTTGAACTAGTTCAGAAAAGCTGTGAACTGGCACAACACTGGAAGAGAGGCAGAAAGTACATGTGTGTGAAAACTAGTGATAAAACTGTTTTGAGAGCAGGGAACTAATGACATGGATTTTTATTAAGTTTCTTTATTTGTGGTTTGAAAGTTAGGTGCCCAAGATTTGAGGCTACTATTTTACATTCCCTGCAAAATATCATCTGGGACACATTGTAACCTCACTTTGTAACCTCACAGCCTCATTTTTTTTTGGCGAAAAATTCATTTTTCTTTTGTTGCTATTTGAAATAAACATTCAATTATGACTTAGACAATTAGGCTACGAGGCTTACAAAAGTCACTATAACTGTGACCCAGAACACAATCATTGTATTTGCGATGCACAGGCCTATGCAACTGGCAGCAAAACTAAGTTATCCCACAATCAGATCTGGTCCATAACCCATTTTATAAAGAAAAAAAGTTATGTGCCCTGGTTTTGTCCTAGTTTAGGCCTGGTGTTAAAGTTGACGAAAGCTTCTACATTTAAAGATTTACACAAAAGTGCTGACTTTGTGTTAACACTCACAGTTTTAAGAGTGATTCTTGCATGTTTGAGTCACTTATCAAACCACATGACATATTCTGCTTTTCCACAATAACGGTACGGTACGGCACGGCACAGAGCGGGTATTTTGCATTTCCACTAGGGTAGGGATAGGGGTGGGCGATATGGCCTAAAATTCATATTGCGGTATAATTTGGGACACAGACGGTAGACGATACATATTGCGGTATAATTTGGTGTGTGAATTTCAATATAGGTCTAGCAGGTTCTTGCATAAAATAGTCAAGATTGTTACTTATTTATATATTAGAATCTAATATATATATTTTTTGAGTTATTCAGTTGTGAGACGAATAAAGAGACCAATGTTGTAACATACATTATTTATGTATGTTACAGTAAATACCATTCACTGTAAAAGCAATTTTTAAAAAGAAAAACATATGCATTCATTTAAAATATAAAAAACTCACAAAACCTGTAGCAGTTAGACATGGTCATTATTTATAGTGTCTGAGAGTTTTGTGCAGGTACATGACTTCAGTAAAAGCTATTGTTCGTTTACAAAGCTGGCCTTGCCATTTGTTGACGCTCCCTAAGCGCTTTTCTCTGCACTTGCAGTGAACTGGATGATTCAATGGATTTATCTGCATTAAAACAGCGCATTGGATTTGAACAATTGATGTAAATGATCATTTTGGCACAATACATTTTGTTTAACAAAGTAGCTTTCGTGAGATATTGACCGCGGAGGTCCAAATCTGACGCTAACTTTCCCAAACTTCTGATGTGATGATGCTGCGGACACGGCACACGCATGGATCTATTTTGGCTCACACTGGCGGTTAGAGCCTACGCCCCTTTGACACTGATTGGCCAAAAGGTAGACGCTTAAACTGTGATTACTGTGTGTGTATTTACCTCTGCTGGGGCCGCTGTGATAACAATACATAGACAGAAACACGGTGTTAATGCCGTGCTGTTGTTCGTTGTTTCCAGTGGTGTCTGCTAGGCTAATAGTGCTAGGCTAATAGTGCTAGGCTAATGTGCAAGGCTAATGTGCTAGGCTAACGCTGCTAGGCTAATAGTGCTAGGCTAATGCTGCTGAATGCCGGTTTGTTTTGGTCCTTTCTGCTGGCGTCAGAGCCTGCGCAATTTGATGACATAATGACCTATTGCAATATGCCGGTATAACAAAAATCTCTACCGTGGGCCAAATTTATATCGCATACTGCTTATACCGTTTATATCGCCCAGCCCTAGGTTGGGATAAAGGTACTTTTGTCATACTACCACCGTGTTGCCATTCTGTTTTGTGCTTGTAATTAAAGAGCGACTAAACACCTGTGACCAGCCTTACTCCGCCCACATGAACATTTGAAAATGTTCTCGTAAAAAGGGCGTTGCCTGGAGGACCAGGGGACATGAAGGGGCGCTTAGAGTTGGGCGTGGTCTGGGCTGTGATTGACAGCTTGCTTGTCACACGAAAAAAAAAAACCAGACAGTTGTCATTGCTGCTTTAAGCAATAGTTTACACCAGAAAGTCTCATTCCACCCTATTTTACACAGTAAGATAATTGTTGAGCTACACACTTGAACCTAGCCTGGCCTTAGCCATCCGTACACTCCGTTCAATCATAATTTCACTGCATGTAACGTCTGGGTCTAGTCCCTATGTTAGCGATTACAATCTGTTGAATTTCGACCGACCATTCAGAGAGTTAGTTGTGGGTGATGTTAAGAGTTTGCGTTGAACAGGCAGGTTGTAGTTTGGTAATAGCAAAAAATGCGATAGTAAAGTAATCCGGTCTGGTTCTATCAGGAAATTAAAGCCGGAGCAAGGGTAATGTTTAGCAAATGTAATCGCTGGAAAGAATTGTGGCGCTACTACCCATGGGCTCCGTTAGCGGCAAAGGAGATGGCTAGGCTAAATGCTAAATGCTAACAACAGACTCGGGCGCACTACATACGTCACGGTAAACTCAGATCCAATCGTTTCAATCTGCAAAAGGAGTTAACCCCTCCCACCTGTTAACGGAGCTCAATGGAGCACCTCCAGACCTTAGTACGAAATGTCATTTGTACTATGGTGTGGTACGACCAGGCTAACTTGAACCTAAGCCACAGAATTATCTCAGCAGCAGTGGTTGTAAACTCATGCAATTTAAATGTAATCCACAAGATGTCGCCAGAGTACGCCAACCTGCTGCTGAGGCGTGGGTGAGATTTGAATGGGTTTACATCACTGGCGCAGACAGACGCACGTCACACATACCAACCGACGTTACAGAGTCAATGGAGAGGCAAGGACCAAATTCAACATATTTGTACAGTTTATGAGTTTAAAAAAGTTGATTTGGTGTTTAGCCGCTCTTTAATTTGCCATGTGTATATTTATTTGTTTGAGAATCTTTTCCCACAAGTGAGGATATTACCAACGAGCAATGAGTGACCGGAGTACTGGACCTGGTCTCAGAGACATACGTACTTTGGACTTTGTAAATTGTTGGTTTTGCACTTTACTTTTGTTTTTAATAATTCTGTAATTGTATCAAGACTTTGTTTCATTCATTTGTTCGTACACATGCAGACAAATGGGTTCAAAAGCAAAAGTTACGATACTACCATATACTTTTACCTTTATTTACGTTACATACATTATATTTGTCAGTAAATCCATCCATTTTTTTCCCCTTAATCCATTTTGGTAAAACCAAAGGCAAAATATATGTTTAGGCATATGACAAAGTTACGCATCAGACCCTCCTCTGCACAACTGTTACACAGGCTGCTGTTGCTACATGTGTGTCCCATTCTGTCACATGGTCTCTCCATGGTATTCACACAGATTGTGCAGAGCACAGTAAGTCAGCACCATTGACTTCACATGTTCAGTGTCCGAGTCATTCCTTTAGGACTGCCAAAGCACTCGTGCTATGCTGAATTTTCTATTAAATACAGTGCCTTGCGAAAGTATTCGGCCCCCTTGAACCTTTCAACATTTCGCCATATTTCAGGCTTCAAACATAAAGATATAAAATTTAATTTTTTTGTCATGAATCAACAACAAGTAGGACACAATCGTGAAGTGGAATGAAAATTTGTTGGATAATTAAGACTTTTTTAACAAATAAAAAACTGAAAAGTGGGGCGTGCAATATTATTCGGCCCCTTTACTTTCAGTGCAGCAAAGTCACTCCAGAAGTTCAGTGAGGATCTTTGAATGATCCAATGTTGTCCTAAATGACTGATGATGATAAATAGAATGCACCTGTGTGTGATCAAGTCTCCGTATAAATGCACCTGCTCTTTGATGTCTCAGGGTTCTGTTTAAAGCGCAGAGAGAACGCTTTAAACAGAACCCTGTTTAAACAGAGGTGGGGATGAGCTGTGTTGCTTTTACACCAAACATATCGTTTTGCATTGTGGCCAAAAAGTTTGACTTTGGATTCATCTGACCAGAGCACCTTCTTCCACATGTTTGGTGTGTCTCCCAGGTGGCTTGTGGCAAACTTTAAACAAGACTTTTTATGGATATCTTTGAGAAATGGCTTTCTTCTTGCCACTCTTACATAAAGGCCAGATTTGTGCAGTGCACGACTGATTGTTGTCCTATGGACAGACTCTCCCACCTCAGCTGTAGTTATCTGCAGTTCATCCAGAGTGATCATGGGCCTCTTGGCTGCATCTCTGATCAGTCTTCTCCTTGTTTGAGATGAAAGTTTGGAGGGACGGCCGGGTCTTGGAAGATATGCAGCGGTCTGATACTCCTTCCATTTTAATATAATTGCTTGCACAATGCTCCTTGAGATGTTTAAAGCTTGGGAAATCTTTTTGTATCCAAATCCGGCTTTAAACTTCTCCACAACAGTATCTCGGACCTGCCTGGTGTGTTCCTTTGTCTTCATGGTTCTCTGAGCTTTAAACAGAACCCTGAGACTATCAAAGAGCAGGTGCATTTATACGGAGACATGATTACACACAGGGGCATTCTATTTATCATCATCAGTCATTTAGGACAACATTGGATCATTCAAAGATCCTCACTGAACTTCTGGAGTGAGTTTGCTGCACTGAAAGTAAAATATTGCACGCCCCACTTTTCAGTTTTTTATTTGTTAAAAAAGTTTAAATTATCCAATAAATTTCGTTCCACTTCACGATTGTGTCCCACTTGTTGTTGATTCATGACAAAAAAATTTAATTTTATATCTTCATGTTTGAAGACTGAAATGTGGCAAAATGTTGAAAGGTTCAAGGGGGCCGAATACTTTCGCAAGGTACTGTACTTGCTGTTAGTCTGTCACTCGGTGTCCTGAAAAGGTTTTAGGTGCCAGTTCTGCAGGTTGTAAGCAGAGTCCCCTAAGAGGTAATAACCAGCTATCACCGATATTATAATAAATCCATGCACCGCACCAATGTTACTGGTTACACGTCACATGTAAATGGCTTGGTCTGACAACCCCTCCCACGCTGAAGAGGTACATTATTCATGGAAAAAGCACCTGTGCGCGGCCGTGCCGCGGCGTGCTGTGCCATACCCTGTCGTACAGTAACTATGGAAAAGCGGCATTAGAGATCTGGTCCCTACCTGCTGCTTGAGCTGCAGCACCAAGCTGTCCTTCTCCCTCTTCAGAGCAGACACCTCCTCCTGGGTCTTCTTCTTCTTCGACGAGGACAGCTCCAGCAGGGCGATGTTGGCGTCCTTCTCACTGATGGCAGCCAACAGTGCCTCCTGCCTGCACAGATGGGAATCACAAGTTAAAGACTGATATCGGGTCGCAAAGCGGCAGCTAGAAAGCAAGCTCCCGCCAAAACAAAATTTGTGTAGGCGTTATTGCAGTTTTTAAAAGAAAACAAGAGTGACAAGAGTGAAGCGGACTGTTTATTGTGTAAGGCAAAACCGTCGTGAGGTGGGTCCAAAACAAAGCACGTATAGCACCAGTAACTTGATCAAACATCTGAAAATTCACAACCACGCGGAGTACTACATCTTTGCTAGCACTGGAGCTACCATTTGTATGAGTGGAATATGACAGTGGCTCTTATTGGTTTCCACCGTCTGTGAACGCACCCCGACTCTGTGTTGCGGTGCGGCGCTGTGAGCTGGTGCTTTTCACATGTGCCCGACTCGTGATGAAAACACAGGGTGAGTTAGCGACAAAGTTTACACCGTTTACATTTGACATAAAGTATAGACACACACACTACAGCGCATTACTGTCTTTAGTTTATGAGCAGAGATGGAGCAACTCCGTTTTGCTCCCATTGAAAACCATGTAAATCTTGTCTGTTTTGTAGTCAAAAGGCTCTCCTCCTGTGGGTGTACAGGATATATATATATATATATATATATATATATATATATATATATATATATATATATATATATATATATTATATATATATATATATATATATATATATATGTACTGTTGTACGTATACATTTATATTATAGATCGTAGTGTGAAAAAAAGTATTTGACTATTTCACAAAAAAAGTAAAATGAACTGAACTTTGAACTAGTTCAGAATTAAAATTGTGAACTTTGAACGTGAACTGTTAACTTTGAGCATGTATGAACTGAACTTGAACTAGTTCAGAAAAGTTGTGAACTGGTACAACACTGGACCTAGAGCTATACAAGAATAAATTATATTGTATTGTATTGTATTGTATTAACACAGACTGAATTCTTAAAGAGTTGATTTGTGACACCTCACTCCATTGACAAAAACAAGCAAACAATAGGCAATATTAGTAGTAGTTTTGACCCATCCTGATGCCGCAAAGGCTTACGTCAGTTGTCGTGGTTGTTGTAGTACAGTGCCCGGGAACCCATCTACAGATGTTGATGCTCGGCTTGGTCAGGACTACCGGAGCTGGAGGATTTAGCCCATGTTTTTAGTGGTGTGATTCAGCCTGAATCACATCTATCAGGCTGGATCTGTATTGTGTGCGCAGGGTAGAGGTTTATGTGTGCCGAGACCCCAAAAAAGGTTCGCAATTCCGAACGTCCACAGCTTAAATTGCTATTTCTAAACTGATTTACAAATTTCCCAAAAATTACATTTCCAGCGTCAAAAAGATGAAAATCCACCGATTGGCGCAACATTCTCATCCCTGTTGGTGCCCCTCGTAGTATCCAGTTTAACCTTCCACACCTACAGTACATTGCAACAGGCTGTAAAACATTTCAAACTTTTTTTTTAATTAGTCATCTAAATTACTGCTATAGCTCGAAACAATGTTTTTGCTCTGTGAGAAGGACCTTGTGATATTTAGCCTGGTGTTAGTCAAGCTTACTGTAGCAGAGACGTAGTTTATGATTGTCCACAGATGTTTATTGGGCTGAATGTATGTCATCTGCGTCTGCACATATGAACTAACCGTATGAAATTAACCCAATAACGTATGTCGCATGATCTACAAACAAACTTCAAGCTTCCACCTGTCCAGCAGTGCCTCGTCTTGCAGCCTCTCTCTGTTCTGTGAAATCCATTTCAGACCAAGTTTCTATGCTGTTGGAAATGATTTAAGCGCACACAGCAGCATGGGGATTTATTCAAATAATCAGACTATGGTCAATTCTTGGTACAGCTCTACTTAACTCGACACAAAACATCAAGCAAATTTTACAGACCAAGCAGGTTTTAATGAAAGTACAAAGTTGACAGTGTCTTCCCACATCACACACCGCTCATGGAACGCTGGCCTTGTTAAAGCTCACAGTGTGTCAACTTTTATACCATATCTGAACCCACAGCACTTAAAAATAAAGTTATGAGCTATTTGTTCCATATGTTTTCAGGGTAATATATACCATAAAAACAAATCAATATTGATACTTTAGTTATACATATAATCAATATTAGTGCATTGGATAAAATGGCATCAACAATATGTGTTGACCATTTCTGGTCAATGGTGTTCTCCCTGGGCATTAAAGTGTCCATTTTTTTTTAGAATTGTTAGAGGTTTGCTGAACATACTACTACTGCATTCTTTGTTTGGTTTATGATCTTTATGCCTTTACTATTTACTTTGCATCTTGGATTAGGTTGGTGATGTTAATCTAATTAGTATGCTTAACATCCATATCATGCTTATGTTAAATAAACAGCTTGAATATTGTCACATTTAGCATATGGGTGTTGGAAAGTCACCTATCCTTCTGTGTGGATGAAAGCACATCTCTTTACAGGCTCACAAATCTTTCCTTTTTTCGCCTTTTGCCAAGTTAGAAACATACATCCAAGTGACTGTCAACTGCTGCGCCAAAAATAAGCACTATTTTGATGTCACATTGTTGGTATGCAGTTAATTCATAAGTAGTTTTAGATAATATTTGAGCCAAGAACTACTTCAAAGTCTGATTGAAAAGAAATGAAATATACCAGCATTATGCTTTACAGTTGACTTTTTTAAGCTTTCTGAAATGGAGCGTTCTCTGGTGAGAAAAATTATTGTAGTGAACTTTTAATCTCGATCACAATGATCTAAAACATTTAAATGAAAGTGACGATTCCGACTGTCTGCTGTCCTTGTGTCCTAGGGGCAAGAAACTTAACCCCACTTTGCCTGAAGCCCCCGCTGAAAGATCAAGACAGCTCAGACTAGTGCAGCCAGCCTCCTGTGGACTCGCCACCTGCAGGAGGATCAGTGAGGGGCTTGTTCTGCTGCCCCCCGACCCAGAAATGGATTAAGGGGAAGAAGATGGATGGATGACGAGTCCATACGTCTGTGCACTGTATTGAAAAAAATAACATGAAACACATGAACGAGAAGGAAAGCCATTATATAATGGTTAAAGCTGAAGTACCTAACAACAAAATCTCATCAAATTTGTTACTAGTAGATCCCCGCTTTCAAAATGGGTTGGTTCCATCTCGAGTTTTCACACGTATTTTTGGCCTTGGTCATAATTATAGAT
This sequence comes from Knipowitschia caucasica, assembly GCA_964034765.1. Lineage (NCBI taxonomy): Eukaryota > Metazoa > Chordata > Actinopteri > Gobiiformes > Gobiidae > Knipowitschia > Knipowitschia caucasica. Next base: position 36,484,670 of record OZ035823.1, read on the forward strand.
GATAAGTGAAAAAAGAGGACTCACCCTCACTCAGCCAATCATTTCTCAGTATATAAAATATCAATGCTTAGTAATAATATGATGACAACATGCAGTGGTCTGGTGTTCCTTAAACAAGGCTCTTTCTGTTGGGACAAACAACATGCATTTAAGGAACCAAAAACAGTTTAAAAAAATTAGTCGGACATCAGTTGAAGTCAGAAATTCACAAAACTACAGAAAGGTACAATCTTACTGTGGTCTCTGCCCCTCACCCTGGGCCTATCTTTACAAGATGATGTTCGGCTTGGTCAGGATTGTTGTTGGACAATTTTACCTTCACCAACTTTTTCTCCAATAGACTAATAATAACCTGCTAGCATCATGAAGCCCAATAGGGAAGTGCTCATGACAACGTTTTTCTATAACTCTCTCTGGCTCCTGTTGACTTGCATTGAAAGTAAACTCCTCAAGCTTCGTAACCATTTGTGTCACACTCACCACTTTGGACCAAATTTTCATATGTGTGGCCCCACATTCCCCCTCAAGAGCCTGTTCAATCTCGCTCTAGTAGTGTGTGGATGGATAGGGAAGTCTGGGCGTCTCGGCTTGGACGGCTTCCCTTTGCGACCCAGCAATGGATGAAGTGGAAGGAGAAAAGAACGCATGAATCGGTTGGTTTAAGACCTGACAGCGCAACAAAGGATTTAGGTCTCTGTCCCTGGCCACAGGTTAAGGATTTGTCATCAAAAAGTATTTTGATTTTAAAACGACAGTGGCAGGGGAATGCCAGAAGATGCTGATGTGCTGATCAGTGTGGATGGATAGAGGCAAAGAACTTCAGGAATGTTTTGAGGGACCAATGTTGAAATATGGCCCCCCCAAAAAATAAGATTATGCATGACATGTGTGTGTCCTTTAATGGAGAAGAAGAGAAAGCATATCCTGATGGAGACAACGGTTTGATAAGAACATAAGTGCAAGAAAGCATAAGAGGCAGTGCACCTGAGACCTGAGCTTCCCTATCTTCACAAAGGCTCAGATCTCAGGGCATGTCTTTATCGTCCTAACCCTGGTCCTCTGTCCCTGAAGTGTGCTCCAGAGGCTGCAAAAGAGTGGGTGTGCAATGCGTAACTGTGCATGCATGTTCACAACTTGTCTGTGTGTCCTTCAGAGAGGTTTAGTGTTTTGTGGAAGAAGTGCGGGAGCTTATGAGGGCTTTTCACTTCAGGCTCCTGTAGTGTTGGTGAAATGCAGCACTTCCAAAGATTGACTAGCCAGCCGCCCATCCTTTCTGTCAAAAGTCTGGACAGATGCTCGCATGCAATCATTTCTCGATGATTTACCTATCGCTCCAATTAAACACAAGCTGGTACACAAGGTGTTGAGTACTTTGCCACAACAATGAAGATGTCATGCTCAGAATGCGCCATAGGCAACGTCCTTCCAGGTCATAAACAAAATGCTCAAATGGAAGTCATTACCTTGTCTCTTCCTTCTCTTCGTTTCAATCTCTTCCTTATAAATTGAAGCTTCTTCATTTGTTTATTCGCAGACCTGCCTTTGTTGATTTCTTTTTTTTTTTTTACCAAAAAGGGGCAAAAAAAAAGCTTTGACCAGAGGAGTGAAAAATGACACTCCTTCTCCACCGACTCCCACAGATGTCTGCTGTCTTTTGTCCTTGGGCAAGACACTTTACCCACTTTGCCTATAAGGAGCGCGGAAGTCATGTTCGCTGCTTGCCTTGATGTGTAAGTATGCATCAAACTGAAATTTTCCCATTGTGGGACAAATGAAGGACCTTCTTCTTTCTTCTTCTTAAAGCTGGGATTGCTAACTTTAACACAAACAATGTAACTATGTAGCAAGTTCCTCACTCTCATGTAGCCAGGCAGATAAAAAGCTCTGTCCATTAGGTCATATTTTGAGGATTTGCCATTGAGCATAAAAGGTTTGGACATTTTCACATGTTTGTGATATTATCCTGGATGGAGCTAAATAAAGACAACGCTTTTTTTAACAAGGGAACAATGATGTAACAAGGTCAAAAGCTTGTTTGAAATATGCGTTAAGTAAGGCCTTTCATGCCTTTAGAAGCAAGACTAAACAAAGCAGGAGTGCCCTCTCATATCTGCAAGCTCTGGAGTGTGTGTCTGAAGTAGACTTTTGGCCGGCTGTGACACTGGCCAGCCTCCGTATCTTAAACAAACATGGGGCTATTTTAGAAAGCAGTGTTTGCTCCACAACACAGACACGCTCTCTGCTCCATGTTTGGCTCTCAATCAGTCTGCTCTGCCCGGCTGCACTGTACACATGAGACCAGACTTCACCTTTCGATGTCTTTCAAAAAATGAGAACAAGCAGGAGCACACCAAATAAAATAGAGGGGAAAAAATAGAAGATCTCAAAATAGATACATACAGGTTATTCTTATTCTTCACACACTGAGCGACACGGAATTACTCAGTATTTAACACGCCTTGTGACCTCGTCCTTTAGCCGAGTAAATTAGTGTTCAGTGTAAACACCAAATATAGCAGTAATTTAATTTTAAATAACAAAAACACCAAACTTTTTAATAGGCAGTTGCTTAAATGTGAGTCAGGTATAAAACTACACCAACGTTACACAAGGGACATTACTTTGCAGCAGTGTAACAAAAGTCAAGCTCTTGAGCTACTGCACATGCTGGTCTTTCATTTATAAATTTGTTCTGGTTATAATATGTCTGAAATGTTTATATTGCTCAATGTGGTTGATAAACTTGCCTTAGTCCATAATTCCCTCTAGGCCTGGGTGCCATGTGCCGTGCTGCTTATTTTTAAATTTGGAAGTTTGTTTTGGGACTTTTATTTTATCTTTCCCATGGTGAAAAGCTGGGTTCCCATTGATGTCCTGGGTCGAAATGCCAATTAAGCACAGGTCAAAAAGCATGGGTCTCTAGTATGTAAATCTCTTTTACACCTTAGACCCACTACAAAATGGCCACTATTTTTATTTACTTTGTTCAATCCTTTTATCTTCTGATATTTGCTATAAGAATGAACAAAACTAGGCTAATAGCTTTTGTATGTGCATGTGTTTCATTCCCACTGCCGCAGACTAAACGATTGCTAAATAAGAACTTAAACTGAACAAAAGGAACAAAAATGCTATGGTCTTCTTCATAACTGGGAAAACAGAAGCAGACATAATTAAGGGCTAAACCAGGACTGAACCAGGTCTACACTAGGACGAGGACAGAAGATGGGCTAAAAATAAAAATAAAACGTTAAGCTCTACGGGCTTGGTGATTGTGAAAATTGAATTAAAAGGAGAAGAAAGTGGAGCCGAGATGAGAGGAGATAGCTCCGCACAGCTGCTTCTTTCTGCCTCTGGGTACGCATACACACTAAATTTGGTTTATATGTCTTTTGAGGACTTTACATGGTTTCATTTTCTGAACTCTACCAAACTTGCCAAACTGTAGACACACACTAATCTATCTCAACCTGATCAACAATTTTCTAATACCTCGCTATTAGAACATTGTTCTAATCAATGAGATGAAAATGTCCCCACATGACTTAGTGAACAAGCGCACACACCTTACAGTTCTGCATGATAGCGCAAAATGTAGATGTGAAAGTGAATGCTACCCCAATGCTTCTGCTGCTTTATTTTTATGGTCTACATCAGTAGGCTTGTGCGTCATTCTGTTCTGTGCAGCAAGAAAAATTTACTTTTATTATAATTTGCATTATTATTATTTTTCCTATCCAAGCCTGACTGATGCTTTATTTTGAAAAATTACAAGATTGTCTTGTTACATCTTGGTTAAGTGACACTATAGTGCTGAAATGGCATAGGTTGCGCGTGTGGTGTACTGGCGTAGGTTTGGTGTCAGTTTTTGTTGGGACACAAATGTAAATTCTTCAAAATATTCAGAACCTGATGGGGAATCAAACCCGGGCCTCAAAACTGGGTATGCCAAATCCTAATCACTTGACCATCGCCAATACCTAAAATAAGTGCGATGACACAGAGAGAAAACAAATGACACGTCTCTTGACACTGGCTACATGGCTTCACTGATTACTTTTCAGAAAGCAATATCAGTCAAACTTTACTTTTAGAAGGTAAACAGTAGCTAGCTACTTTGGTGCCTCGCTATTACCAACAAGTGCATGTATGAGCTGCACACACAAGCGAGGATGACAGCCTATCACTGGACAGAGATGGCCATGGGCTACTGCTGCTCTGGAGGCAAGGAGGAGGCGCAGCATAAAGAAACTTGAGAAAGTGGATTTGGATACAATCATGAATTTGATGAGGACATTTTAGGCCTACCAAAATATTGGTGGAGACATGTCCCCACGCAAACCTACGGCCTTACACAGGCAAGCTCTGAGCAGAAGGATGCTCCCGCACATTGCAAATTAGCTTCTTATAAAATGTTAAAAATGCAGTGTAACAAGAAAGGTACATGTAACATGTACAATGTTACAGTAATAGTAACACTAGGATATCCTTATTATTCTTAAGGATAAGAATAATAACAGCAGGCTAGAATCAAGTTTTCTAGATTCAGCTCGGAGGAAAAATGGGCTGCTCAATGAACCACACACAACAAATATGTTGAGCTCAGTTGTGTTTAGTTATTTTACAGTTAAGTTATATACACAGTATTTACAACTGTGCACAGTTCATTTTGTTCAATCTCTTCAACAAGAGTTCAACGCATATAATCCAATTGCCAAGGAAAAAGCAAGTTCTTGTGAAGGATTTAGTCCACAGTTCCGCTCGCCATCCAGAATAGGAACCTGGCCAGTTCTCTGTATTATTCAGCAGATCAAAATAACGCACAGCCCTTCCGCAGTTGGCAAGAGGCGTCTGCAGCAGCTCTAGTACTCGGGTCCCACACGGCTAATACTAGATGGCGGCGGCCATCTTTAAAACACGTCTAGCATAAGTCTTGCACAGATGCAGAAATACCGCGAGAATTGCGGAGGGAATGAAAAACTCCACATACATGAAGGAAAGTTCAGTATGTGGCACCTGAACAGAGTATTAATAATAATGCATCAGTTTTATAATGTATAAAGCACTCCAAGATGCTTCACAAGAACATCATTCAACTCGTACTACTGTATCCACAGTTGACCTTGGGCACACTGATAGAAGCGTGCCAACCATTCGAATACACACTAAGTACACAACAGCAGTTTTGCACTTTACAGCTACAGCTGACAGGATCTGGCTTTCGCGTGCACGATACAGGGGGCGCAGGCCAGACCTATTGTTTATGTTTTTAGTGTCAGGGGAAACCGGAGCCCCCAGAGGGGGAAAACACAAAAAGTCCTGGAGGTGGAATTGAACCCAGGGCCTTCTTACTATGAAGCACAAGCCCTAAACACTGTGCCATCGTGCCACCTGCCTCATCAGTAGGTAAGAAATGAGAACATTTAAACCCATAGACCTGTTCATAAACTGTATTTTGGTGATTGGTGTCAGGGTGCGAGCATTTTACTTACAGCGTGAAAAGGTTGGGAACCAGTTGATCCCTAAAAAAAATTATAATCACGTTGAAAAATTGTTCCCTCATGAAAAACAGTTGTCTGATCATGCTATTATGATGTAACTGACCCAACTAATGCATCATAACAAAAAACAAATCCCTCTAACTCCTCTTGTTTCCCTATCCACACTATAGACTAGGGGTGGGCAACTTATCTAAGTTACAATTTTATTCAATGTGGCAAAACAACAGCTAATTTCTGTTAAAGATCAATTTAGTTATAAAATAATTTATTTGATAAACAAACATATTCAAAAAAGAGAAGGAGAGGGAAACATGCAGCCAAAATATCTAGTATTTTCTTTGTCCCTTTGTACCTTTTCTTTGTACGTTAAAGTTTGTTATAGTTTGTTTTGTAATTACTAATTTATTCACTATGTCAGTTTTTATTTTTCTCTAAATCACAAATCTCATTGAAATGTTTTTCAAAAAAACAATTAGACATTTGGGTAAAATCCTTCGACCATGTTTCAGGAATCAGCAGGTTTAATTTCAGGGTCACAGTTATGATATTTTCCTTTTCTCAGAACTGCGGTCCAATATGCCACTTACAACAGGACCAAACATAAGTGAGGAAGCATGCAGAAAAGTGCCTGCGTGTCCAAAAACATGAGCAAAAGTGGGTCGTAGACAACGCACATGAAAGATTTAGTGTGAGGAGAGAACGAGAGAAGATCCCCCTTAGAGCTGTTGTGCTTCAGAGGAGCTTAAAGAAAGAACGCAGAGCAGGCAGAAGAAACACGGCTGACAGCAAAGGGAATCAAATAACACCAGGATTTAGAGAGGAAAAAAACAAATCAAAGAGATGGGGGTACAGGTGGGACTAAGGGCTTGACAGAATGAGGATCTGGTATTGACGCCTCTTCCTAAAAATATGGAAATAAAAGTGAGCTGTTTGCACTCCTCAAATCCACAGTGATAGGAAAGGGCTGTTGAAAGGTGGAAAGTACATTATTCAACAGCCTGCGTGGAGGTTCACGTGGACCATGCAAGACTAACTGTAAGTCTTTACATTGTCCTGCAAAAGGTCATCTGTCATAAGCAAAAGTGTTTGAAGTTTTAGAAACTGTGAACATTATCATTGGTCTGGTTCAAGACCAATCTTCTGATTGAAAAAGATGCTTTGTTAACAATGTGTTCTTGTTTGTTCTGTTGTAGCTAGTGCCGTGTTCTTTGGGGGACGCGTGTAGGGACGGCAGTCAGATCTCGAGAGACAGTAACCGATGAGATCAGGAAATGTGCCTCGTGATGGTGAGAAGTGTGGACTCTGGGAGCTGTGCTGGAGAGAAGGATGAGGGCTCTAATGCAGGCCATCCTGGGTAACTCCAGACACCCTCTGCATGACACTATGGCCGCTCAGAGGAGTAATCACAGAAACAGGCCCCTATCAGAGAGAGATTCTTTTTTCCTTCGGCTGTCAGACTGTACAACAGACCTGGATGAGTCTTCTGCTGCTGGACACCTGGATTTTTCCTAAGGGGATCAATAAAGTATCTATCTATCTATGTGCTGAAGACAACTCAAAGTAACTGATGGTGGGGCAGTGAGTGAGGGGGCTTCCACCTTGTAACAAACTTAGCCAAAAGAAGAGCAGAGAGAAGAAATTCAGCAGAAGGACCAGGAGAGTAAAAGCATAAAAAACAATGTCTGTTTTTGATGAAGAAACAATGTTCCAACATGGGTAAAATTTCAAAATTGATCTTTTAAATTTCAAGCTTTTCACAATGTAATCTAAATCCAAAAAAGAGTATTTTTTGTTTTGTTTTTTTAATACAACAATTTCAGTTTTGCCTGTGCATTTCCAAACCGTCTTTTTCAAAGCGCTGAAATTCAATTCACCACTTCCCCTCTAAGTGCAGCTTGTTATAGTCTTACAGAGGCAATAAAGTTTCCACAACAGTAAACACATTGGAGTTTGCCAGCCTGGGGAGAGAGCGTACTATAAACCCCCCATCGCTGTGTCATTATGATGTGTTTTGGAGGTTCTTTTGAAGGTTTTGATGGCCCATGTCAGCAAGCACACACCATAGTTATGCTAGTGCAAATGTAGTCAAATGGGAGTAGTTTAGCAGACTAACCATGTGATAATAACATGATTTCATTAGACTGCCAATAACCTCAATTTGTAAGCTGTATGTTTCTTCTATTACCTCAATGCTGAGCTACCTAGCTTTCAAAACACAAAACATATACAGTAATTTTAACATGCATGTATTCTTTGGCTTCCGTCATATTTATTTTCACTTTGTCCAACAATAGGGAAAAAGAGAGGACCACCAATTACCTCTCAGCGTCAAATTGTTCAACAGTGTCATTCATGAGACAAAAATAGTTAGCTACCCCAGCTTTAAGAGCAAAAAATAGGTCCTTTTGGAAGTTTTAGTGCTGATGTCTTTATCCAGTAGCTGACGACCAATTTTGAGTTTTCAAATAACCTGATTATAGCGAAATGTTTGTGATATACAGTGGGGCAAAAAAGTATTTAGTCAGCCACCGATTGTACAAGTTCTCCCACTTAAAATAATGACAGAGGTCCGTAATTTTCATCATAGGTACACTTCAACTGTGAGAGACAAATCCAGGAATTCACATTGTAGGATTTTCAAAGAATTTATTTGTAAATTATGGTGGAAAATAAGTATTTGGTCAATAATAAAAATTCAACTCAATACTTTGTTATTGCCAACAAAGGTTATATTACAGAGGTCAAACGATTACTATAGGTCTTTACCAGGTTTGCACACACAGTAGCTGTTTTTTTTTTTGGCCCATTCCTCCATGCAGATCTTCTCGAGAGCAGTGAACACAGACTTTCAACTCCCTCCACAGATTTTCAATGGGGTTGAGGTCTGGAGACTGGCTAGGCCACTCCAGGACTTTCAAATGCTTCTTACGGAGCCACTCCTTCGTTGCCCGGGCGGTGTGTTTGGGATCATTGTCATGCTGGAAGACCCAGCCACGTTTCATCTTCAAAGCTCTCACTGATGGAAGGAGGTTTTGGCTCAAAATCTCACGATACATGGCCCCATTCATTCTTGCCTTAACACGGATCAGTCGTCCTGTCCCCTTAGCAGAAAAATAGCCCCAAAGCATGACGTTTCCACCCCCATGCTTCACAGTAGGTATGGTGTTCTTGGGATGCAACTCAGTATTCTTCTTCCTCCAAACACGACGAGTTGAGTTTATACCAAACAGTTCTACTTTGGTTTAATCTGACCACATGACATTCTCCCAATCCTCTGCTGTATCATCCATGTGCTCTCTGGCAAACTTCAGACATGCCTGGACATGCACTGGCTTCAGCAAGGGGACACGTCTGGCACTGCAGGATTTGATTCCCTGTCGTCGTAGTGTGTTACTGATGGTAACCTTTGTTACTTTGGTCCCAGCTCTCTGCAGGCCATTCACCAGGTCCCCCCATGATCATTTGGGATCATGAAAACTTGGCCATAGTGGAGTTTGGAGTCTGACTGTTTGAGGCTGTGGACAGGTGTCTTTAGATAACGAGTTCAAACAGGTGTCAATAATACAGGTATTGAGTGGAGGACAGAAGAGCTTCTAAAAGAAGAAGTTACAGGTCTGTGAGAGCCAGAGATCTTCCTTGTTTGAAGTGACATACTTATTTTCCACCATAATTTACAAATATATTCTTAAAAAATCCTACAATGTGAATTCCTGGATTTTTTTTCACATTCTCTCTCTCACAGATAAGTGTACCTATGATGAAAATTACAGACCTCTGTCATTATTTTAACCCTTGTATTATGTTAAGGGTCAATTTGACCCATTTCAGTTTTTGTGTTGATCAAAGTACTGGTTATTCTTTCTTTTTCTTGCTGAAATTTGGTGACTTTTCCTCATCTAGGGTCATGAACTGGTGTGCAAAATCTGGACATTTTGATGTGTAGTGGAATGTCTGTGCAGAGTTTGTATACAAAGATGATGTTGCGGGCCATTTTGACCCAGACGCTTTAATGTGGGTAAATAGTTGTTCAGATCCAAAAAAAACATGTCTCTTTGACATTGTATTTTGATTGCCTCTGAGACCCAGAGCCAGGTGTGTGAAGAGAGGGAACTTTCTCACACTTGTCCTTGTCACTGTTCTCATGTCATCTCTTTTGACTAGCGTACATCGGACTGGCAACTCATTAAATCCATCGCCTTTGAGTTGCTGCCCCGCACACATCGACAATCTGGCGAAAACGGGCAACTCCTACAAGTTGGCCAGTCTCGGGAATAACAGTGCGTACATCGACAGCAACTGGCCTCAACTACAGTGTGTTTTCTGACATAAACTGTAGAGGGCGCGCAATCAGGTGATATCTCCGGATCTGAGGACAACTAGTTACAGAAAAGTAGAACACGGGCAACTGACTGAATCCGGAGATCGACTGTTTATCTCCAGTTGCAAGAGCGCTCACATCGACCGATTTCAACTAATCATCTCCACCATCTACTCTCAGTTGCCAAAAGCCGCCTTGCAACTAGTTGTCCCCAGTTACTCTGTCGATTTGCTAGGCTTTGGACAAACTCACCAAAAATGAGAAGAAGGAATACCCTCCATTCTCTGCACTCAATCCACTTTCTGTACCACATGCGGCAGGTGGAACATCTGCTTCTGTAACTCACGCCTCAAACATGAAGCCAGTGATGAGGACATCTGCCTTTCCATTCCATGTCCCACAGAGACACCACCACTTTTTGAATTGGCTTTCAACCTACCTTTCGTACTAGTCTTTTTGCCGAGCCCTGTACAGTGTAAACACGTCAGTCAAAAATAGCAGCAATTTAGAACAAATCTTTTATCATTTGTGCCATTGCATGTTTACCTATCTTATAAAGCCGTATATGGTCATTCATTGTGCATATAAATGTGTTGAAAGGTATTGTACGTGTTTTGTTTTAGCAAAACAATCTACAACAAACAGCAATACAATAAATATTTAAAGCCGCTATAACACCTTTATAAAAGTAACAAATATCACTTAATGAGTTGTTAATGTTTAGCAGATTTTTTTATTAAACTATATTAGACATTTGTTAATGCTAACTACGTATATAGTCAATGATTCAAAAAGCTCAGACAAAAAAAATACTTTTAGTAGCCGCGCAGGTAGCGCCCAGATGCGTTCAAAGGCACTCAGAAATGAGGCAAACTTGATTATAACGTTTACAGCGCCTTGCGAAAGTATTCGGCCCCCTTGAACCTTTCAACATTTCACCACATTTCAGGCTTCAAACATAAAGATATAAAAATTTTATTTTTTGTCAAGAATCAACAACAAGTGGGACACAATCGTGAAGTGGAACGAAATGTATTGGATAATTTAAACTTTTTTAACAAATAAAAAACTGAAAAGTGGGGCGTGCAATATTATTCGGCCCCCTTGCGCTAATAGTTTGTAGCGCCACCTTTTGCTGCAATTACAGCTGCAAGTCGCTTGGGGTATGTCTCTATCAGTTTTGCACATCGAGAGACTGGAATTCTTCCTTGCAAAACAGCTCGAGCTCAGTGAGGTTGGATGGAGAGCGTTTGTGGAAAGAGCTGAAGACTGCTGTTCACAGATTCTCGATTGGATTCAGGTCTGGACTTTGACTTGGCCATTCTAACACCTGGATACGTCTTTTTGTGAACCATTCCATTGTAGATTTGGCTTTATGTTTTGGATCATTGTCCTGTTGGAAGATAAATCTCCGTCCCAGTCTCAGGTCTTTTGCAGACTCCAACAGGTTTTCTTCCAGAATGGTCCTGTATTTGGCTCCATCCATCTTCCAATCAATTTTAGCCATCTTCCCTGTCCCGGCTGAAGAAAAGCAGGCCCAAACCATGATGCTGCCACCACCATGTTTGACAGTGGGGATGGTGTGTTCAGGGTGATGAGCTGTGTTGCTTTTACGACAAACATATCGTTTTGCATTGTGGCCAAAAAGTTCGATTTTGGTTTCATCTGACCAGAGTACCTTCTTCCACATGTTTGGTGTGTCTCCCAGGTGGCTTGTGGCAAACTTTAAACAAGACTTTTTATGGATATCTTTGAGAAATGGCTTTCTTCTTGGCACTCTTCCATAAAGGCCAGATTTGTGCAGTGCACGACTGATTGTTATCCTATGGACAGACTCTCCCACCTCAGCTGTAGTTATCTGCAGTTCATCCAGAGTGATCATGGGCCTCTTGGTTGCATCTCTGATCAGTCTTCTCCTTGTTTGAGATGAAAGTTTGGAGGAACGGCCAGGTCTTGGTAGATTTGCAGTGGTCTGATACTCCTTCCATTTCAATATAATTGCTTGCACAGTGCTCCTTGAGATGTTTAAAGCTTGGGAAATCTTTTTGTATCCAAATCCGGCTTTAAACTTCTCCACAACAGTATCACGGACCTGCCTGGTGTGTTCCTTTGTCTTCATGGTTCTTTCTGCGCTTTAAACAGAACCCTGAGACTATCAAAGAGCAGGTGCATTTATACGGAGACTTGATTACACACAGTTGCATTCTATTTATCATCATCAGTCATTTAGGACAACATTGGATCATTCAAAGATCCTCACTGAACTTCTGGAGTGAGTTTGCTGCACTGAAAGTAAAGGTGCCGAATAATATTGCACGCCCCAGTTTTCAGTTTTTCATTTGTTAAAAAAGTTTTAATAATCCAATAAATTTCGTTCCACTTCACGATTGTGTCCCACTTGTTGTTGATTCATGACAAAATGTTTAAATTTTATATCTTTATGTTTGAAGCCTGAAATGTGGCGAAATGTTGAAAGGTTCAAGGGGGCCGAATACTTTCGCACGGTATATCGCCCAGCCCTAAGTACTACAGCACAGTTGCTCTGGCACGTTTGCGATAACAACCTAATGTGACCACGGGCCGTCTTCACACCCGTGGCAACAATCCGGGCCACGTACTTGGCCTAGTTTGTTTGTAAAAACCTATGGGACCGTGCCCTTAGCCCAAAGATTCACATGGCTCTTTCTTAAGGCAAGTAAAAATTAAAGCTGGGGTACAAAAATTTTCCCTTTCATTAACAGCTCATGTTGGTTGTGCCCAAAAGTAAAAGGTTGTATTGACGCATGCCCATGCATCCCATAACACTCAGAATGCCACGGACACGTGCGTGTGTGAGATGGTGACAGAGCAGGTAGGCCCTCTGGGAATTCAAATTTTAAAAGAATACATGCATGACCGCGGGCACTTGCTGTTGTTTCCTGTATGAACTCTGCGAGCTGAGCTGTGGGCGCTCTGGACAGCAGTTCCCACCTCCAGCGGCTGTGATCATGGCATATCCAAGAACACGCACAGAACTATTCTCTGCTTGTTGTGGGCGCGTCTTTGGACTACCGAGCCTCAGTCTCCTCCGTGTCTGCTCCCGAAGCGCACTCGCTAAATTAAAGCTGGGTGGGGTACCTACAGTAATTTTCCCTTCCACTACCAGGTCATGTTGGTCGTGCCCAAAAAGTAATGGTATGAGCAAATCATACAGATTTAATGACATTCTGTATTTCAGACTGTTTGAAATGTCCCTCATCTTTAACAAACAATAATTTTGGTCTGAGTCTAAACAGAAAGACAGAATGTTAATAATGTGAATGCCATTTTATGTGGATTTATTGTTGTTAAAATAAACAAATACAGTACATACAGTATGTACACTATGTTGTAATTTATCTTTCTATTCAAACAACCATTTACAGAAAAAATATGGCATCATTTTGCTGATAGTTTGAAATGCGATTAATTACAATTAATTAATTTAATCAAACTTGAGCTCATTGATTCAGCTTGTGTATGAATTCAGGCCGTAAAAAGTGCTGAGTAAAGACTTTAGCGTGACGCCCGCTCTCCTCCACTCACAGAACGAGGCTGCGTCCTCTAGCTTCTACAGCGCTGCTAAACACAGTAGCACAGCAAAACAGCCCAAACGACACAACAGTGAGGAAGAGAAGAGGGAACTAAAGCGAAAAAATGATCAAAGAAGAAATCAAGCCTGGGTGAACATAGCTAGCTTACATGGTATCCTCTGGAGAGATGTGCGGGTGCGGACCGCCTCTGACTATCTATGCTCGGACTACATTGTCATATATTTTGTTAGCAGTGCGTTGTTTTTTGTACCATTTCATCAGTGATTGTTGTACAGCTTATAAGAATTTGTGCTCATGCTAATGTTTGCATATACATCGTAAATAAAACTAGATGGCTCCGTGGAAAGAGAGCGTAGGGGAAATGAGAAGCCTGTGAGCGAGTTGAGGGGCGGTGCTAAACATTCAAACCTTGCAGAAATGGGTATAGCTCCTTTAAGAGGTTTCAGGAATAAAACAATCTCTCCAGAAGCACTTCATGCATTCCTCAGGTTTTTTTCTTCTAATGTAATATATTTTGCAATGTTTTTTGTTGTCGTAGTCCTTTTTCATTTGTTTGAAGCAGTGGGTGTTTGTGCTCTAATACTGTTGAAAATAAATTGAGCTGGAGAAAAGCAGTAAAGCATGGGCATTTTTTTAAACATATCTACAGTTTGAGTTGAGGCTCTGGGTTCACAGAGGAGGCCAGCAGAGAAGGTGAAGTGATGCAAGAGCAGAAGGGGGAGGTGTCTGGGGAGTTGTAGGCCGGGTGAGAGCAGAGATAAAAGGTGCATCAGTGGACCAAGGGAAAAATAAACCCAATTTACGGTGTTCACCTTGAGACATCAGCCTGTGCACATTGGAGAAGTTCTCATGAGAAGAAAAAGACGAAGCGTGTATTGTTGAGGCAAATGCGTTTCACTTTATTTGTACAATTGTATGGCTTTGTGAGACTATAAAATCACATAATTAAAGCTGGGGTACCTAACTTTCAAAATAAATAAAAAATTAACTCCATAATCAAACCCATAAAACCAGTTTCTCTCTCAGTTTCGCTCTCAAAACAGTTTGTTTATACAGTATCATGAGTTCTCAAATGCATGTATTTTTGACTTCTGTCACATCTTTAGACCAGCTTTTAGACCAAAGCCAAAGACCACCCTCACTCAGCTCTCAGGTTTATTTTTAGAATGTACTGTACATCAATTTGTACATTGACCCCAGGAGGAATAGCTACTGTATGTTTCAGTAGCTGGGTATCTAAATAAACAAACCCAACAAGTTCTTACAAGTACTGTACGCAAAATTTACATGTTTTCTAAAAAAAAAACTAAAAAAAATAGTTATCATTTGGTCTGAATTGTTCACAAAATGCTACATATACACTTTGGGACAATATTGACAGAAAAGAGGCAGCCATTCTGTACCACCACACTCACACACTGGATCCAGACTCACTTGATATTAAAATATATATAATTCCAACATGTCATTATGATTACTGCAGTTACCACAAAGATCTGAATCAGTTCAACTGACCTTTCCATTACTAATACATTCCAACATATCAATGATTCCCTGATTATCAGTAATTCATCACTGTCCATACAAACTTCCTCAACCATAACAGGAATATATTAGCTGCTAACTGGTGCGGTGCCTTGACCATTCAAACGGCCAAAAAATTGTCAACTTTCACACCACCCCCATTTGTCTGCAACCCAAAACCTTGAATAATATTGACGTTTTTAAATTTTGCTCATAATAACCCAAGGCTCTTCATCTTTCTTTCTAGATATTTTTCTGGCAACTTCTTACTTTCACCTCTTCCTTTTATACACAAATACATATGCTTTCTAGTACTTACATTTTTAAAATGGGCTGATTCTTTAAGAACCAAGACATAAATCAGGGAGATGTGATGTCTGGGGACCATGAGCTATGATCTGTGCTCCCATGAGCAAAGCTGTGGAGAAATCTATATAATGCAAAAATGCATTTTACTTTTGACTATTTTTGTATAAATATTATTCTGATCTGATTTGCCTTTATATTCTAGTGTATTGTTTAATTAAGGTCCTTTCTGCTTCTTTGTGGTTTTGCACATTGAGTAATATGATGCTATCTGTCAGAGCCACACATCTCCAAGTTTTCATTTCCATCTTATCACAGAATGTCTAAAATGCAGAAACATACTTGCCCCATGATTGACCTTGAGGACAATGTGTCTAAACCTGGTGCAAACATGACCTTGTGTGACCGGACAGGTTAATCTTCTAACACAAGATCAACAGCACACATTCTTTACATTGAATAGATCCAGCTTCATGACACATCTGACAGAAGCCAGAGGAGCCTAAAACTCTAAGTGCACTTAAAGCCAAATAATGATTCAAGAAATAGGAAAAAAACAGCACATCATCCATGGACATAGATTAAAGGGGGGTGCCTAACTTTTATTAGTTTAGCAAATATTACGGCTTGCAATCAACAGCAAATGTCAGTATGAACAAACAAAGTTAAGAAGTTTATTCTGAGCTTTACGACGAGGTATAGCAAGTCTATACTGGTAGAGCTAGAGTTGAATGGACGATAATGTGAAAATCCCTTAATGGCTTGTTTGAAAGACGATGGGCCACATTGGTCACGCCCCCTCAGTATAACTAAAGTACACTTTATTAGTTATTTTCCCCATAATTTCATATCATAGACAGATCTGCGCATCTCTTTGCTCTTCTTTGAAAAAGTTGATCATTGCCAGATTGCTTTGAATGAGGTTAACCATCACTTGCAGCTGATTTTTGACCACATAGATCTATTACACGGGTCTCCAACCTTTAGGTCAGGAGCTACCATAAGTTAATTATGTCTGCAAAAAGGAGTAGCTCTTTGCCATTTCTGCTGTGTAAAGGTAAAATATTTATGTTATCTCAACACAATTATTTGCACATTTATATACTCATGTTAAATTAGGAATATAGCACTATAATTTTATGTTGGAAGAAGAATGTCCCATCATATTTTTCTTCACCAGACTTTACCACCTCTTAATAATAGAATATTGCCAGCGCAAAAAAAGAGTATTAAAGTCCCCAATGGGCAGTTTGTGGGAGAATGTCGAACAGCTCCAAAGATTTCAAGTGTATTGCAGGTGTGAATAGGAGAACAATGGAGCTGAGAAAGTGTTGTTGCTAAGTGTTGCCATACACTTCAGAATGAACAGAAAATATGGAAAAAATATACCAGAAGGAGAAAACTGTGTGGACGCCATGCAAGATGGAAAACTTTGGCTTGACAGTGATATGAAAATTTTCATGGAGGCTTCACATGTATGCTGACAATTAGTCTCAAAGTGGGATATTAGAAGTGCAGTGCGTTGCAGTTACAATGTTCTCGAGGTAGTTCTCTCTCAAAACACTTAAAATACTGTTAAGAGTTTTATAAAAACCCTATGATTTACTGCTCATTTGCAGAGCAATTGAATGAGCAATCTCCCTCGACTTCAGTAATCTTCCTGTGGACTCACCATCTGTAAGAGGATCAGCGAGGGACTGCTGCTTAGAGCATTGGGTGGCAGCTCTGATTGTCAAACAGCAGCGATGTATCTCATCATTGACTTTGCATGTAAACTTACAACCAATGGTCCAGTGTGACACACCTTTTGACAAGTGACAAAGTGACAAGTGGCATATTATGCATAATATGGATAGTTAATGGGAATTTTCTAAATGTGCTATATGTGTTTTGTCTTCTCGCTTCATAATGCCCCCATTGAAGCTTGTTAGTATGAACGAGACAACATTTTAAACAAATTCCTTGTAAACCTCTCTTGAGCCAAGGATTTATGAAACACGGCCTCAGTTTGAGCGATAATCAAACGCTCCATGACTTTGGTGATAAATCGCACCATAACCTCCTCTCCAAACACACACAAACACAAACTAAATTTACACTACATAGGTGTGGTAGAGTGATTGCTGCATGCAAGCTAGTCTCCTCATACAGCCCTTCATGGAGTTTTTAGTGTGTGTAATTTTGCAGTCCTGTATGTAAGGGTGGTACAAGAGACATTCTTGGGCTGCCCCGGTGTTCAGGGTCCTAAATGCTGTAGATATATTGGTAAAAGTGTGGCTTTCACAATAAGGGCTATGACAAGTATCGGTCGTAATGCTTTGTTATTGTAACAAAGCCAGAGTCCTGACCATATCTGTCTGATGCGGTATTTAGAGAGCTATAATAATGATAGAAAATATTTCTCTGGGTAAATAAAACGGATCACAACAGTGCTCTAAATTAGGATAACAGGAGCTTGATAGTACACCATCTGTTGTTTGTCATGGAACATAATTTCCAGAGTCTATTGTCCTGTCCATTCTAAATATTTATTACATCTTGTTTGGTAAAACAGAATGAGCCATGTCTCAATATTGATTGACCAAGTCATTTTTGTGCAGTGACTTTGGGCACATCTTTTAATCAGAGCTTGTTTTAACATCAGCCTGGAGATATAAAACAGGACTGAACACATGAGGCTTCCTCTTGCTGCTGGCTTGCCTCCCGTTCGCATAAAACATAAACAAAAGCATTAAAGTCAACTCGGATATAGGGCATGTGTCTTGTGTTTGCCATCAGTCATCCGAATCGGCCGACAGAGCCTGGTTATCTCATTACGCATGGGGCCCGTCTTGTGTGGGTTTAAGAGAGTAGGAGATAAAACAAGGAGCTAGGAGAAGGAGACAAGGTGTTAGATGTGTCCGCTGAAGACCTCCTCACGGCTGTGACATGGGAAACTTCAGCAGGAGATAGAGGCTCTTTCAGGCCAAGTGTTGGAGACAATCACAGCTTCTCAAACCTTACACTCAAGTAGCACATCACCTATGAAACCCCATTACCCCAAGTACTGCTATATGTCAGCCAGGTATTTACTTGATTTAAATCAGGCCCAGAACAGACACCATTGCACTATACAGTAGTATTGAATACAGTTTAAAGAGGACAAAATGTGGAATCCACTTCAGCCCAAAAAACACCAGCTTTATGTGCACCCAAGCCATGGTGATCCAAGATGGCGGCCTATTCAAATGATTGGCTTGTGCTCAGTAGCACATGGGACTTCACGGAGACCGAAAGATTAGCAAAACTCATCCATAATTGGGCATCGTCTGGCCCTCCCGGTTCTGCGCAGTGGACGAGCTCCCATAAAGCGTTGCCCCAAATAAGCGTGTGTGGCTCTCGTGCACGTGCACAGAGGGGCTCGGCCGCGCTTTGACCAATCAGAGCTGCTGATCAGAGCAGTGGTAGAGCCAAATGAGCAGTTTGTTGCATTAAAGTGTGGATTTATAGAAAACTGAAGGATTTAATAAAACAACAAGTTCAGGATGAAAAGGGACACTAAATACCCCACAGAATCCAACATTTACGAAAGATGTAGGTTCCCTGTCAGCGGAGGTCAAGTTGTTTTAGTGCTCCTGTTAGGGGAAGATCAGCAGACACAATCAGCAGATTGCCCAAACCTTTTGCTTCCAAGGGCCAAAGTAAAAAATTGCCAATGGGCCGTGGGCCAAATTCACTGATAATACACGTGAAACACAAATAAATGTACATTTTGCAATAAAGAACAGACAAGTATACAAAGAGTAACTGTACGTAGCAACAAGACATTATTGTTATATAACAGCTATAAATTGTGTCTATAACACAATCATGGGTTAAAGTTGAAAAAATTCCTGAGCCTGAACCATCTATATGAATCATAGAATGATCACTAATAAGCGTTTTTTATAAGCGCCTTTATACGCTCATACATATAATTTATATCTATTTAATGCCAACAACTGATGTTTATTATAAACATCAGTTGTTGGCAATAAATACATCATCCAGGGGTTAAAGCAAAAAAAAAAGATTTGACTGAAAATTTTCTCATGGAAATATAATGAATTACAGATCAAACGAATTCTTCAAAGATATACATTTAAACTGGTGTATTTTGATGTGAAATTACAACCAGTGGATCAAGCAACTTGTCAACTCTTTGACAAAATATTAGTGAGAGTAGTTCATCTGCATCATTGGCTTTACTTGAGGCGAGATGAGGCGTTGTCCTTTGGCTCTGTCCTCGTCAAAATATCGCAAAAGGACATTCAAAATTCTGTCCACATTTGTTTGTGGACTCTCAATGTTTAAGAAAAAGGTTTCCCTATCAACTTGGTGCTAGTGCACAGCGCAGTTTTATCAACTGCAAATGATTAATGATAATTAAATCTACCAGCGGTAGTGATGGTTCTGAACGACAGGTTATTTTCTGCGATAAAGCCACAGATAGTTTTAGGTCACAGACACAGTCCACCAGAGCAAGCCTAGTCTCAGTTGTCGCTGAATCTGATGCACCAGGTAAAGAAGTGTGGGAAAGTGCACGGACAGCTGCCAAGTGCGCAGTTTTGAGCTGGTGGTGAATCCAAAGCTGTTTTCTCATTACTCCCATATAAAAAAATAATAATAGCGAAGTACGAACAAGCACCGGACACCTTTATCTTTTTGCACCATGAAGCAACAGAATCCCATCGTCTCCACCTCATCCAGCCATGCCCACCTCCATTTATTTTTCACTCCGTTATCAACAGCAACTTATACAGCTCCTTCTTCCATAAACAACGAGTGGGGCGGCTGCGGCTGTAAAGTGCCAAACTGCCGTTGTGTCCTTAGGCAAGACACTTCACCCCCATTGCCTAGAATGAGTCTGGTGTGTGTGTGTGAATGGTTGGTGGTGATCGGAGGGGCCGATGGCACATACTGGTTGCCTCGCTTCTGTCAGTGTGCCCCAGGGCAGCTGTGGCTACAGTAGTAGTTTATCACCACCGTGTATGGAGTGAATGAATACATAGTTCCCACAGACCAATGAATGTCACATGACCTCCTCGGAGACGCCATCTTTGATGGCACGCTGCTGTGTTTGTGCATTCCATTAAACAGAAGAATGAGAATAAATGTAGATATTCAAACGCAAATTGGAAAAAAAGGGCAACTTTTGAGCAAATAATTGTATATTAATACAATGGCACCACAGTTTAACGTGCTACGGACATGTTTTACATATTTGATCAAATTATGCAGCAAAAATTAACAAGCAATGCAAACATTTCTCAAAAACTTTAGATTTAATACCAGTTGGAGCTCCATTTAATTATTTTAATTATATTAACAATTAATTTAATTAAATGCTAATGCCACACGGACACTCTGGATTGCTGTTATTGTTTATTTCCGCGTTTTTGACCGTATGTTTTGGTGAATGGTGGGCAACTGATTTTTCCAGGCGTAAAGAGCAGTTTATTTTATGACACAGATCTTTTTACAGAAGCAATGCTGTTTGTGGACATTGTTTTAGCCCACCATAGAACTATTATTATCTATTTAATACATTTACGTTGCCCTCGAGAGCCTCGGACGCGACACCGATCCTCCTCATAATAAAGTAATCTAACGCTAAATAATGAAACTCTCAAGTTACCAGATATCAGCATACACAAGTTAGTACTGAGTAAATTACGTCTGTCAACACATTATAAGATACGATACGCACCTGACACAAAGTGCTCCGAGCATATTCTTGCGTGTTTTGAGGGAGTTTCTTGCCTGTTTATCTTCGCAAGCCATAACCTCCGTGGTTGTTCTGACAAAAGCTTAGTCTTCTCACATTCATGAAGTCTAATGATGGGTATACTGTAAAATCCAAGTTTAACGGAACCTCCGGCACGATTTGAACATCCATTGACCCAGCAGGAGATGACCATTTTCAACTTTATCACGACATTAACACGTTTCAGCTTCTTTTTCTATTGTTTTGCCCACAGAATGCCAAGACAAATGGCGCCGGGTCGGCAAATCCCCGTATGTAGTGACGTCATGTGGGAACTATGTATAATGACACATGTGAAGCGTCTTTGAGTGTCCAAAAAAGCGCTATATAAAACCGATGCATTATTATTATTATCATTATTATCCATGATTGTGATTGTGCGTGCATGCTAGGCTAGCTTTGATGAATGAATATAAGACCTGCTAACACAGACCTTTCTTCAGCGAGTTTCTTCCGTTCGCTCTCGTTGATTGGCTCTTTTTATCACGCAGTTTTGCATGGGGATCGCCACCAAGATATTATCAAAAGCTCACCAAGACATGCTTGTCCCCATTCCCAGTCACAGCCAAGTACATATTGTACATTCCGTTAAATAAAAAAGCATTGCGTTTGGTAAACGTTAATTATGTCCTACCTTTCCTCTGATAACGCGCCTAGCTTACCGGTCCGCGGGCTGCTGGCTGTTATTGCTCCGTTCGGGATTACATTTTCCTTGTCCTCTTCTCCTTTTCAAAAGCTCCGTGCACTTTTCAGAAACTTTCACCTCCGTGTTACCAATGCTAACTTGGCTACGTCCCATTGCCTTGAATCATTTACGGAGCGCTCATGTAGCTAGCCACGGCACGTTCAAGGCCCACTCGTTACTTTTTATTTCTATATACATATAAATACAATTATATTCAAATTATTAATATATATCTAGATATATACAACAGATTCACACGTATTACTATATATTTTGTTATAATTAACCATTTCATTGTGTGTATTATATTATTATTATATATTTTGTTTCTTTTTCAGACCAATTTCATTTGACGGAAATCCGTCACTTAGACGGAACTCTTTAATCCCTGCGCTATACACATGCAATCCTTTCATACAATTGGTAGAACACACTTGAACCTTTTTTCAAATGACAGCAATCATTATTTATTTATATATATATAAAAAAAATAAAAAAAATAAAAAAAGTGATGTTTTTTTTTTTTTTTCCCTCACGCCGGATTTCCGGCACGGTGCCGGAAAACTTTAAGCCCTGCACAATATTAGAAAAATACAGCACTTATTTGGGTGCAGACATGCCGTTTCATTTTGGCACAAGACGCAGCGCAGGTTGTCAGATGCACAATGGACGTAACTAATAATGAACCAGCAATAGAATGAACTTTGAACTAAATTAGCAGCAAAAAACATGTGACATTAGAATATTACTTAAAGTAGGTACATCACATCACAAATGATAAACTGAGGTAGAAGAAAACAGGAGTAAAGTCATATGTCTGTGTAAAGTACACAGACATATGGCTAAAACTGCACATATACAGTATATCAACAAATCACACATGGTACTTACTTTCTGTTCATTAACGCACACTGACACACAGGGAACAACGTGAATGTGGAGGCTCTGGCAGCTGCGTGTTGCTCTGACAATAGCTACAAGCTCAAAGGCGAAAGTACTTCAACATGCAAAACAGAAACCTAACGCTAGGGGCGCTCTTCTCTGCTTGGTTTTCCTATAGCGCAAGGTAAAAATGTAACACCTTGATGAATCATTGTACTGTCGGATAACTTCTTGTGTTCTAAAACATCAAATGCCAAACTGTCACTTCACTGATCTAAAACTGTAAATATTTGCCGGCTGTTTGGTCCCATGAAAGACCATCCATGAAAAGTAACCACGAGTGGAAAAATACAACCCGTCACAGACACTTTGAGTTTGATCTCACTCTGAGCCCAAGGCCGACAGGACACACAGGTCGTAAAGCAGTACGCGCCGACACGGAACACACCACGTCACGGTGAGCGGGGGATCGTGTAAACAGCAGCTCTTACTTCATCTCCAGGACCTCCTCCAGGTGCTTCCTGCGCTCGGCCCTCAGCGAGGTCAGGTGGTTCTCCTTCTCGGCCAATGAGAGCTGAGTCGACGACAGCTTGGCTTTCATCAACTCCAGTTCCTGTTTGACCTTCTCCATAGCGGTCAGCAAGTCCTCCACCTTAAAGACACATTGTGGGAATTATATGTTGAGGGTGTAAGCGCCTGACACTACTTGCGCCTGTGATCTACAGAGCTTGTTGTTTGTATCATATAGTTCATGTTTTCCCATCGCTGTATTCTCTGCAGTAATGGAACGTGTGGATGAATTAATTTCTCACAATACAACTATAGACTGCACATAGACCAGAAGAAATCAAGTCACCCAAAGCTAAATGGGTAGGAATTTGAAGCTAAACAGAGTTGGTTAAGTTGCAAATGTACACTCCCCAATCTTTTGTCCCATAGCAGTTTTGAAATATCCATATATTTTTCAAGTATCAAGAGTCTGATGGAGCAATGGCAGCTTATTAGCTGCGTGGAAGCTACTTTGAGGCCAATTAAAGGGGATGTATGATTATATATTTCTTACCTCATAAAAAAGTTACATTGTTGTAACACAATCCACGCTAATAATAGGAACTACAGGGGTAAATTGGCACAAATACATTTCTTCGATGGAGAATTGGATTTCTCTCCTCTATTCTTATTTCAAGGTTATGTTAATTCATCATGGATATTGTGATGGCATGTGCAGCAGGATGTATTATAACATTTTAATTATAATTATGAATTGTGTGTTGAACGTGTGCCACATCCTCTCTCCAAACAAGGAGCTCCTTGTGTGCTCTTATGTGGCGTTTACACGAGGACGCTGCGACAGTAAAGTGTTAGAGTTGGGTATCGAATTGGCCTTTGGTTTCCATGAATACGGTGTTTCAGTGGAGTGAAAATGCCTGCCCTATCTGTATGCTACCACCAGGGGATGGTAGAATTTGTTATTGCACAAATTTGAAAATGACAAGCAATTGTAAAAACAGACATTTCATGTGAGAAATTGGCAAAACTAATTCATGGGCAATACTTTTGCTTGAAAGTCATATGGTATAACAATATCATACGCTTACAGGACGGAGACGAAAGGGACAGAGAAGTTCCTCAAATTAGCGTGGATGGGTCCAGGTCTGTTTTTGAAGAGTGAACGTTGAAACAAGGTTAAAAGCTCGAAAAGGTTGATTTTACAAAATAATTATTTAAAGCTGCACTAACTGACTTTGGGATTTTGAAGCCGTGGACTCGCTGGCCTCCTCTCCGCACCCACGAAGCTATCACTTCCCACACACACCCACTGTTGGGACGGAGCTAGTGCCTCCCAATATGGATAATACATGAATATGGATTTGCACGTGGATGGCGTGACCATAAAACGATAGAACCGGGAAGCGCGGAGGAATGGGACTTTCTTTTGGATGGCTGTTTCGCTGTGTAAGCAGTAACCGGTGATGAAGACACGAAGCTTCAGGTTAGCTCCTCGGCTTGTTGTGCTAACTCAGCCGTCTATGCTAACGGACCTGTAGATTTCTCACAAAAGTGGGGGCCAGTGGTCCGTTGTGATTGGTCACAATCTGCGACCCGAAACACATCTCTTCCTTGTTTCATCAAAACTCGATCTAAAATATAATGTCACGCCAGCACAAATCTGCGCTAATTATTCTTCAAAAGGACGTATATCCCAATGCACTGCTTGGACATGGATAGCATTTTCGTAATGAATACGAAAATAAAGTCAGTTAGTGCAGCTTTAAGAAGGATGTGGTGATAGGACTGGACTGTGGCGTGAAATGATGATGAGTTACCTTCGACCACCTAAAGCCTTCAGTGGTGCGCTCATGCAGAGAACAATGACAGAGCTGCACAAAAGAGCAGTGGGAGGCATGGGGCAGAGGGCGAAGAGAGATGGGCAAGTTCAGGAGGAGAACCAAAAGTCAAAAGGAGAGAGAGAACAGGACAGAGGTGCAGATAATGAAATCATATGGGAAGAAAAGAGGAGAAAGTGTTAATGTTGCTAAAGTGACAACAGATAGACTACAGAAAAGCACATGTTAAAGGTGATTCCAGCAACTCAAATAATGTGTATTTCTGACAATTATGAGATCCTGTACTATTATGGACAGTAAATATTTTTCAACATTAATTAATGAGTGCCTTCTGAAGTCCACAGCGACCAAAATATAATTCTCCCCTCAGCATTGACACACATCTTGAAGGAAGCGTTGGGCCAAGAGCCAACTTTTGAACCCTCCTGTAAAGCTGTTTTCGAGAGGAAAGATGACGCAATAAAAAAGCATTGGGTAATTCTCTTTCTGGGTCCACTCCCACCGGATTGAGATTGCAAGCATGTCAGCACCAGTGATGGGAATAACGGCGTTACTTTTTTTAGTAACGAGTATAACTAGTTACTTTGACTGTAACTATAACGCCGTTATCATTTCCGACATCCCGTTACTGCGCGTTACTCAAGACGCACAATGAACTTCTCTTTTTACTTTGTGATGGGACTCCTGCGCGTGTTGTCATGAGAGAAGGGAGGATGAGAACACCTCTCAGCAATTATTGGCTGAAGTAAAACATATTTCCTTTACAATCTACATGTTTACAGTTGAGAGGATGGCTCATAAATTGTGTTTTTGAAACAAATATGGGTCTTAATCGCGCTCAACCACGGCTTGTATCACCGTGAGGCCAGCCTCAGAGGAGCGCATGTGAGCGCAGAAGTCGGCTGCATACAATTCCATCGATAAGCTCCTTTCTCTTCCTGGTTTATCTGCTTAGGACAGCAACAGGTTTGGCTAACATACATATAACACATTTTAAGATAATTTAAAATGCACTTAGAGTATTTTTTTCAATGACTATAGGAATGATAAGAAAGAGAGGTGAAGTGTAAGACTGTTGATTTTAGAAATTGGATGCACCCGGCTGCAGCTAGCAAAACAGGAGTTTATGGAGGACACACGCGTTTTATTTTACTTTTTAAAACTCATTTCAAAATGGAGGATTACATATCTACGCTCTAAATATAAGTGGACTGTGCAGGTCATTTATAAGGTAAGACCCATAACTCATAGTTTTGCGTTTTGTATGAACAAACAATGCGGGCATGAAACATATTCTGCTGTAGCCAAACAAATTGTGAATAAGCCGCTCTGTAGGTCCAGTTGATTTGTATGATATATATGTTCATCTGATTGGGATGAAGTCAGTGCTTCACCGGTGTTTCCACATTCACAGTGGCGGGTGTTGGTGTTTAGTGCTTACAGCACAGAAAGAGATGAAGAGTGAACAGGACTTCAGCGGCAAAACAGCCTTTTCTAGATGGAAATATTGGCAATATTTCAGACTCACTGAGGTTAAAGGTCAACATGTGCACATCGAGTGCACATTATGTTCCAGAACCAAACAAAAAAGTAACGCAATAGTTACTTTTACTGGTAACTAGATACTTTTATAGTGGATTAACTCCGTTCGTAACTCAGTTACTTTTTGGGAGAAGTAACTAGTATCTATAACTAAATACTTTTTCAAAGTAACGTGCCCAACACTGGTCAGCACACGTGCTCATGGACATTTTGGAGCCGGGACCCGCCCCCACTGGTATGCTCCAACAATCTCATATACAACATATAAGGACTATTAAAACATGACAGTGACCATTCATTAGAGTCGGTAGAAAACTTTTGTGGCTTGTGTGCACCGTGGTGATTAGTTCAGAGAACTACAGCAGTCTTCCCATAGCCCTCAGTCCTGCTCCTGCAGGGTGCAAGTCCAGGGGAACCCACGATGTGAGCCTGCGAGAGAGGGGCGCTGGCAATGAGCTCTTAAAGCCCCAACGCACAGGTATCCCAGAAGCACGAAACCATGCAGCCCTTGGCGGTAACAGCGCTGTGACCCCTGCATCACCGAAGGGGCAAAGAGGCGGAGGCAACCATGGTCTGGAGGAGAGCACCAGACCATGGGAGTGAGGAACCTGCAGCAGGTTAAACCCTGCCTTGCATTGAAGTTTGTTGGTGCTGGTCGTGAAAGATCCAGGATTCTGTGGCAAATTTGGATCTGGTGCACTTGTTGGCCATGCGTTTTTGTATTTGTGTGTGCAGGATGCGAGGGACTGTAGCAGATCAGTTTGGCCTGGGCTGTATGGAAGAATAAAATCAAAACATTCATGATTTTCTGTATTTTCAACTGAAGCTAAACCTTTGTTTTCTTGTTACTTGTAAAGACCTACCTACTACCACTACTGCAAATTTCCCAATACCTGTGTGAAGATTCAAGTTGAAAATCCACCTGTGACTTTGGGTAATGTTATTGCTAACTAACAAACAAACCCTGGTATTACTCTCTGGCATAAGTAATAATTTAAAGGTTTGATATTGTATTGAGGGACATGCCAAGCAAAGCGGTCTCCATCAAGAAGCCTAAGTCCTAAATTTTCTTATATTTATTTTGAGTTTTTGTTAATTCAGGAAAAATAGAACATATATTTATTAAAGTAGAAACAATGCTGTATCAAAATAGAAGAAATACTGTATTAAAATCGACTTCTTATATTGGATATTATAAAAGGACAGTACAGTTTGACTGAAAAGAACAGAACAGTGAAGGAAAAAAGCCCCTTTTCGACAAAATCATCAAAAGTGATAAAGCGTGTGCTGTTTTCACTCTTTGAGAGGTGAGAGGGAGTGAGAAGGGCAAACACAACTCGCTCTGTCTACTTGTTGTAATCACATTTCTATTTTCAACCAATGTGCGATTTTCACAGCTGTATTTAACCCAAAGTGTGGAGCAGCTTTAGAGAATGTAAAAGCACGTGTGCAGAGTTCAAATACTGCTTTTAGAAGGGGAGACAGAGCTGCAGCGGCCACTAGGCTGTGTGAGTTTTGCCCTCTAGAAGATTGGATTTATTTTCCCGGGTTGGTCTTAAATCATCATGTACCAGCCAATGTCAAAACAGGACTGCAAAAAGCATATAATGCTGCCAATAAAATTAAAATAACCATCACCAAACACTGACTTGATGAACGCCGTTTATCTTGCGTTAAACTATGGCAGTTTATCACAATTTCCATTGAGATATTTTATGTTTCATAACAAAGCTACGGTAGCTCACACTTTTGCATGGTGATTGGAGCACAGACTTTCATTGAAAAAATCAATTGAAAAAAGTCAAACACAAAGTTTAGAAACATTAGGAACATTATGAAGTCAGTACTTTCAGCATTCTATTTTTTAACTCTAACTAACTAGATCCACCAGAAACACTTTGTGCATTGAACCAAGGTATTTTTAACGATGTGTGGAGTGAATGTTTATGCATGTTTGAGTTACTGTATATCTTAAAGTTTGCTTGCCATCATTGTTCTCCCCTCAGTTCTCCAATTACCAATACCTAGCCCCTTCCCTGGGCAGCGCAATTGACGTGAGCACATTTTCTTGATTCTCATAAGGAATCTGAAGGAGAAGATAAGACTTGTTTCTATCAACTTTTGAGCTTGAGCTTATCATTTAATATGCATATATATTAAATATTAAATAAAGAGCCACATGAGTCATATATTATCATATTATAGTTTAAGGCGACATTACTTGATTATTTTTAGGAATCTACTCTCATGACAACATTTATATAAATAGCTCAGTTTTCTGTCCATATTTGCCTGTAGTCATACATTTATCTATTAGACTGAGTGTGGCTGATACAAGCATACACAATACTCTCTAAAACAATACTTCTTCCCTCTAGGACTCAGCATTTAATAAATGAGAATCTAAGAAGTTGATTTGCTTTGACGTAGCCCAAAAGCACTAGGACGTATTTTTTCACAATTTAGCGGCGTGTGTGGAGAGCTTTTTCCAGTCATAGGAGTCAGGTTGGCGCAGTCTGAATGCCATGTTGTGCTGCAGAGGTCAGGGGCCGGTTTGGACTGCAGTTAGCACGTCTTCCATTTTGTGAGCAGGTTGTGGAGGTTAAATGCTGTCTTGTTTTACTGTCCTCCTTATGTACACCACCACACTGGAAAAAGCATCAAGATGCCAGTGAAGTTGTTTCAGTATATAAGTTTGGACTCACCATGAGAAGCCAAACAAGTCTAGTTGACATAAAACGGTCTCATACTATTTTAGAAAGGTTCATCTATCAATCCTGAGTGATGTGCAGTTTTTGTTCTCTTTAATAATGCATTGGTTTTATATAGCGCTTTTTTGGACACTCAAAGACGTTTCACATATAATTTTTCATTCATCCCATACACAGTGGTGATAAACTACTACTGTGGCCACAGCTGCCCTGAGGCAGACTGACAGAAGCGAGGCAACCAGTATGTGCCATCGGCCCATATAGACTCATTCTTGGCAATGTGGGTGAAGTGTCTTGCCTAAGGACCCAACAACAGTTTGGCACTTCACAGCCCATCAGTCAAACTAGGCCCTGCCCGGCTTTGCTTTAAAGGTCAGACAGGATCTGGCTTTCACATGCAGGTATAAATCATGTTCATTGCCAGTGCTAAAAAAAATAATAATTTAGGCACGTTTGAAGAAGATTTCAGTCTGTAGCGTGGCCTGCAGCAGGTGATGAGAGGAGCAGCGAGAAGAGAGCTGTGTGCTGAAGTGGAGGCAAAGCAACAAAATCTGGGACAATGGAAGGAATTAGTAACTTGAGCATATCATCTACTGTAAAAAGTCAGTAGAATACAGGAAATTCTATGTTTATTTTTCTTTACAGAAAATTAAATTTTTTGAAAAACTTCCAAATGACAGGTTATGGTTGCAAGTGCGTGAAAAAAAGTCCCCAGCAGTCCTGGCGCCAAGGTTAGTCTCCTGCTCTGGACAGCGCGGTTGTCTGCCTTTTAAAAACAGAGGGATTGCCTAAATTGCTTTTGAGAATTTGTCTAATCCAACATGAAATGCCAAGGTATATATATCTTTCTCCAAAATTAACACAAATTACTGTATATGCCCCCGATGACAACATTTCCCCTGTGGGTAATTTTGAGATCACTAGAAGTCATTCTGGACTGTACATTTCACATTTTCATATTAACCATAATCCTATAAGTACATTATTACATTCCAACAAGTTTATTTGAGACCGACTGATGTTTCACGGTGGACGAAGCCAATCTGTTCCTAAAATAAAGATGGATTTAGGTGTCCAGTAAACGAGCTGTGACTGAACTAACATCACGTAACCACACCTGCCGCGCTCTGCTGGCTGTGTGAGGCTCTGTAATTATCAAACTAGTTTCTGTCTTTTTTATTGATTTTAGAACTTGTCACGCAAAGCCACAGAGACTGGGTGAGAACATGCAAGTTCTCTGTTTGGGAAGGTTGGGTGGAGTTTTTTGTGTAGTAGTAGTAGCAGCAATATATGTCAAATGCATGTACAAAATATCTTTAAGAAGGATAAAAAAATATAAATAGAAGCTAGTTTTAAAAGGTGTTGGATGAAGCAGAGGCTTATTTAGATTCAAAACACAGGCCCAAACACTCTCTGATCTTCCATCTCTCTCCCCATCACTTGGATCTGTGCATCCTTCCAATTTATTTTTTTGATTAATCTGGTAAGTTGTTCCAAAGATACCAATCTATATGAAGTAGCTCAATTTTTTTTTAAGGAAAAATGAAGATCCATGGTTTGGGATTATCTTTTATCTCGTGGGACACAAAAATGTAAAAATTAGGGCTGTCAAAATTATCGCGTTACGCACGTTAATAAAAAAAATTCATTAATTGCGTTTACAAAAATCACGCAATTAACGCATGCCCATGCATCCCATAATAACACTCAGGTCTCTGGGAATTCAAGTTTTTAAAGAATACACGCGTTTCCTATATGAACTCTGCAAGCTGGACAGCAGTTTCTCCAGCGGCTGTGATCACGGCAAATGGCGCCGCGTAACGTGATCATATCCAAGACCATACACGCACAGAACTATTCTCTGATTGTAGTGAGCGTACGTGTCTTTGCGTAACCGGTGCACACAATATATATGAAGTTGGACTACGGAGCCTCCGTCTCCTCCGTGTCTTCTCCCGAAGCGCACTCGCTAAATTAAAGCTGGGGTACCTAATTTTACCTTCCACAACCAGTTCATGACAGATGTAATGACATTCTGCATTTCAGACTGTTTTAAATGTGCCTCATCTGTAACAATAGTTTTAGTCTGAGTCTAAACAGAAAGACAGAATGTTAATGCCATTTTATATGGATTTATTGTTGTAATAAACATACTTTACATATGTACACTATGTTGACATTTATCTTTCAATTCAAACAACCATTTACAGAAAAATATGGCATCATTTTGTCGATAGTTTGAAATGCGATTAATTACGATTAATTAATTTTTAAGCTGTAATTAAATCAATAAAAAAAATTAATTGTTTGACAGCCCTAGTAAAATATATATACTCTGTAGCCTATTTTCACAATACAAAGTATTTTTCATAAAAGTGAGAAATATACATCATCAAAAATATTATTTTGTATTTTTTTTATTTCTACTCACTTCGCTCCTGTTGCCTCACACAAAGGCGCAAATATGCGGCTTATCATGGGTTACTTTATAAACTGCAGGTAACTCAGGGCCTCACTGAGTAAAACAAAAAACAGTGCGTAACAATCACAGTTAGGGTTCTTTCCTTCACTCTGCTTTAGTCCAGGGTCCAGTTCGGAAATGTCATAATTCCTTTTCAAAAACGTCTCCATCACTTTTCACTTCTCACTAGCCCCAATATGATCCATGCTCTCATATTTTTTCAGTTGTATTTATTTCAGAAGGTCTAAATTTCGATCTCAAGCATAATTATCCATAAACAAATTATCCTATAAGGTAGTCTGTTGACTGTTTCAGGGAAAATAAAACACTAGAACATTTGGGCAAGTGCTAAAAGCACTCACTAACAGTGAGTTCATTTTCTTGTAGGGAGAGGTGTAGTTAACAAATGACCATAGCCGTTTATTTGACTGCTATGGACTTATCATATGAATCTGCACGAATGTGGCAGTTATAGTAATTCAACCCGATAACGTCGAGAAGGAAGGGTGTGGAGAATCTCTCCTGCTGCAGCCATGTTGGCTCTAAAAACAAACTTAAGCTTCTGTCTGTCCTATAGTGTGTCATCACCCCGTTTTGTGATTGATCCAAATCCATTCAAAAACTTGGTGTTTCCAGACTGCTGTGCTGTTCGAAATGATTCAAACACACACAGCGGCATGGGGATTCCCAAGCTTGTCTACCCAGGACATATGTATGTACGCATATACTGTATGCATGTGGGTATATTAGGTAGTGGGACCAACCTGTTTTTCAGAGTGGGTTCGGGCATGCTCCTCCTGGGCCAACACCACCTCCCTCTCGGCTGTGATCTGGACGCTCTCCCTCAAAGCCTCCTCCAGCTCCTCAATGCGCTCTTCTTTGTGTCGCAGAGAGTCCTGAAATGCAATCAAGAAACAGAAATAGAATTAAACAACACACCAAATTATACTCTCCTAAGCATATCATTGGCAAAAGCTGTCTTGAAAGAAGGACATTTCTCATTTCCTTTATTCTATTCTACAAGTCTAATTTAAGGCTGCTTTAATCACATGGTAAATCATGGTAATGATAATAACAATCCAAAGCACATCATTCAAATGCAGCGCAAGAGATGATGGCTCATTTATACACAATTTACTCATATCACATACATAAAGTTCAAGTCTCACAGTTTTGTTTAAAAACTGTTACTGTTAGAGATGCATACACATTTAGGTAATTTTCTGCATTGTCCAACGGTTCTGTCAGGAGGAATGGGTCTGAATTCCAGACAGCTGGTGGAAAAACTCCCATAATGTTCAATCGAAGAAAAATAGTTTCAAGGGAAAAAAAAAAAACTATGTATGTATACCTTTGTTAAATATATTAAAAATGAATGACGCATTGCCTGCCAGCCTATTTCAGAACAGTACTCCCATATTGCCAGCAGTTTCTGATGATTCTTATTAGACGGTCTACTTTCACCAGAAAAAAATTATTTTGTTGCTTCAAGCTTGTTTTGTTCCCCTGTAATCCCCAGTCGAGTAGAGGGAAGTTTTACTGAAATCACCAGTCTCAATAGGCTATAGACAATAGGCTGAGAAAAAGAGGCGCAACAAGTGCATCCTAATTTCAAAACATACAGAGGCAGCGCTGGTGCCACCTGCTGGCTTGATAAAA
Source organism: Knipowitschia caucasica (assembly GCA_964034765.1). Taxonomy (NCBI): domain Eukaryota; kingdom Metazoa; phylum Chordata; class Actinopteri; order Gobiiformes; family Gobiidae; genus Knipowitschia; species Knipowitschia caucasica. Next base: position 36,517,964 of record OZ035823.1, read on the forward strand.
TATGCTCTAAAGCTAATCCCCATTCGTAGTAGATATAATAGACATCTGGGAACATGAAAATGGTAAAAAACGCATTTGACTTGATTTGATTAACTCATGGTCAATGGCAGACAATGAGTTAAGGCCGGGAACGCATTCCCGCATTTCTACCTTTTGAGCCGGGAGCACTGTTGAGCACTTCTACCTTTGAGGCCGGGAAAGCGGACAGGTCAGTTTATCTTTTTTGACCAATTATTTTTATTATTCAATTCTCTTCACCAATTAAATGCATCAGGATAAACCAGGGATGAGAATTTTCTGCGGATCTGCGAATTCCGACTTTTCCCCGTTGAAAATAAAATTTCTGTGAAATGTGTGGCTGTTTGCGTTACGTACTCGAACGGGATTCACATTCTTCGTTCTGACCTCAGGAGCCATTTTGTACTAACAGCTCAGCGAACGCGTAGCCGAAATGTGGTCATGCAACGAGCATGCATCCTCAGCTTGTTGCACCTGTGGGTCTTGCCTGTCTTCCCCGTCTCTCCCCCATGTCTCTTTTTGAAGCGCAGCCAAAACTCACTGAATTAAACACACATTTTTGCTTGCATTGATAATGCATGTTATTTGTGCACAAAAGTAAAATGTTGTGACCAAATCAAACAAACCAAAACAGCAGTGTTTTTTTTTTATTTTGCTTACTTAAAGAGTAACTCACCCTCAAATCCACTTTTTTTTCCTGATAAACTGTATAAATGAGTGTCCAATAGTGTTGTCTACATGTCCTTATCATTATTTTGACATTTTAGTGCAAACTTGTTCAAAATCCAATTTTTGTGTACAAAACCGTCTGTTCAGCGCCTCTCACGTTTGAACAGCACTTACTACATTTGAATTTAGTGGTTGGCTGAGGAGGTACCATCATACGTCACAGTACCATCATACGTCACCAAGTCTGCCGCTGTGGTATAAAAGCTGACCCCTCCCCTAGAGGCTCTCGTAGAGTGTTGGAGTTGGATCAGAGCGAGCGAGTTTTTTCACAGCGATTATCAGGTTTGCGTTATTAGTTTAATACTTAGCCAGTTAGATTAGTTACATTTAATATAGTTTTATCCCTAGTAGTAGGCCTAGTTGTTTTATAGCGTTAGTTAGTGTTTAGCTTTATTGTTAGTGTTAGAATAGTTTCCGTTTAGCATAGCCGTTAGCATTGAGCTTTAGTTGTATTGTTTATGTAGTATTAGTGTAGTGTTTTGTGTAGTGTATTGTATAGTTAATAGTAAGTATGGGGAGGAAGTGTATTGTAGTGGGCTGTAGTAGTTCTACTGGTTTACATGGTATTCCAGTAGACTTAGAAATTAGGCGCCAGTGGTTGCGCGCAATTGGCAAGGGCGAAGGTGAACTCCCTTTGCGTCCCGGAGTTTGTGACAAAAATTTTTCGCGGGATTCCTACTCCAACGCATTAGCGCTTGAAATGGGCTTCTCCAAGCAGCAGTGTTTGAAGAGAGAGGCAGTCCCCACCCTGGCTCTCCCCACCCTGGCTCTCCAACAGCCATGGCTACCGGGAACGGCATTCACACTGCAGGTAAAAGTGCAAAAATAAAGCTCGCTATGTTGTGTCAACATATTTAATTACAGCTTTGATTTGGGGATTGAAAAGTAAAATATAATAATTTCTATGTGTGTTTTTTTTTAATTGTTATATTTGTTACTGCATCGAGCAGTTAGCATCCTCTTGTAGTAAGTAATACCTGCGCTACTACTCTTCCGAGTCTCACACTACCAAGGCCCAATAATTGACGTGCGCTATTGCTACTTCCTGCAATGGTGCTGCCATCGCCACACTGCGCAATACGCTTGTAGTAGGAGCAGCATAGTGAGCTAATCCTCTTTGGTTATTGTGGTTTGTTGAATATGGAGGGTGAGTGTGTATATACGCGCTAACGCGTCAGTCTGCACAACAATAACAAAGTTACGCCGACACGGCGCAACTGCGCATGAGAATACGCACCAAACTTATCTGTTTAGTGATGACTGTACGTTTCATATTTAGCAATAGCTGCGTGAAACGTGAGAGCATCTACAAGCTAACGTAGAGCTACAATTTACTGTGTGTCTGAGGCTAAACTGACTGGACAGGTGCAGGTCATTGATGAGAGGGATGACCAGGGTGCTCACAGATATCAGTGTTTCTGACGTGTTTCTGCTAATCGTGTTATCAATACAAGTACATCAATCCAAGTTTAAATTCATATATTTTTTACCCTTACATAATTTTAGTTCAAATAGCAGATAGTATATCATCTGTTATTCCTTGTCCACACTCCACTGCGATAAAACTGAAGCATACGTCATTTAGCAGAACTGCATTTTTAAAACTAAATGAAAGCTGACTTTCAAGTTTAGAGAGTATTATCCTGACCGTACACAATATGAATTATGATCATATGTTGTGTTTGACTGTGTTTTTAGCCAAAATCAACCCGTGAAATTGGCTGTCAGACTGATGCACTACTTGGCGTGCATGAATCTGTCCAGGCCAATTTGAAACCTGCCAGGAGAAGCAAAGGTGATAATTGTTGGGAGCTTTTGCTGTAACTCTTGCCTAGTGCATTTACTAACCTTTTTGTTTTTTACACAGCCATCCAGGTACAACCTCATTGCAGGACCATGTCTTGCAATACAGAGGCCTTGATGGAGGTTCAGTTTCCTGAAGCTCCCATGGCAACCTCCACACCGGTCAAAAGACCAAGGTGCGAGGTGTCAGCCTCTGACCCCACCTACCATCTGGATGGAAGTGCAAGCTCCCTGAACTGTACTGGGTAAAAAATAAATTAACTTATGGATGCATCTGTAAATTATGTTACCTAAGTTTTTTGGTATTCTGTTTAAGTTATCATATACATTTTTCAGCTTTCAAGGCCTATATTTTATTGATTGTTCTTTTGCAATATAGAACTCCCACACAAGTCCCTCCACATAAACAAAATAAGTACATTGTTTATGAGGAACAACTGCTGGGGCTATTCCGGAGCTGTCCTGTTTGCACCCGTCATTGTATTATTGACACCGTGACAGTCGGCACACTGCTCCGGGTGAAGCAGCAGTGTACTCATTGTGAGTACTTCAACCAGTGGTCCAGCCAGCCACTGGTGAACAACATTCCCGCTGGAAACCTACAGCTCTGTGCAGCAGTATTGTTTACTGGCTCATCTATTCGTCAGGTTTCAAAGGTAGAGCAATACTATTTTGTTATTATCATGTTTCTATATCTATCAGTTGATGACATGTGTTCACGTTTTATAGTTCCTCAGGGCCTTCAACGTTCAGGGACTGTCTGAGCAGTGTTTTTATAGGCATCAAGCCAAGCTCCTCATCCCAACAGTCAATTGGCAGTGGAAGCTTGAGCAGGATGAACGTGTCATGGAGGCTGTTACTGGTGGGGCTATGACACTGGGTGGAGATATGCGAGCCGATTCACCTGGTAATTCTTTATCCACAAGCTTCTGACAGATGTGAAAAGTTGGCTTAAGTGTATATTGTCTTATTGTAGGACACTCTGCAAAATACGGGAGCTACACAATGATGAATCTCAAAGCTAACCGGGTAATTGACATTCAGCTTGTTCAGGTAAATCACATCACAACATGTTGCGTTCCACAGGACATCACAACATTGTGGCCAAAAGTTGTGGCACTATTCAAAATGATGTGTTTCTTTGGAAGGTTTATGAATAATCATTTACAAATCAATTTGTTTTTCAGTTTGGAGATTTCTTTAAATAAAAAATGACAACATCGCAACATACTTTAATGTGAACTGTTACTACTATAGAAATATTATTTGCCCAACAATTACATTGAAGAATATTTATAATGTAGTGATGTCATTTGAACGTAACCAGTTACTTCCTAACATGTCGATTGGAAGTATAAATCTTTTTGCCTTGACAGAGTAATGAAGTGGGGAACAGTGTTCGCATGGAGAAGGAGGGATTTGTCCGTAGTCTGACAATGCTTGAAGAGAGGGGTGTTGAAGTGCAAGCGATTGTGACTGACCGACACTCGGGCGTCCAGAAGTTTTTACGGAAACAAAGACCGGATATCAGTCACTACTTTGATCCTTGGCACATGGGAAAAGGGTATGTATTTCAGTAATTGTAAATTGTAATGTGTGTTTTTAATTTTGTACATCATTTAAAAACAATTTTATCTTTGGTGGGCGTCCCAGGAATCGGGAAAAAAATGGAGGAGCTGGGGAAGAAAAGGGGAACGGAGGACGTAAAGATATGGAAAAAAAGCGTAGTGAACCATCTGTATTGGTCGGCATCAACCTCCTCCTCAGGTGACGAGGCTGTGGCTAAGTGGACATCTGTAGGCAACCATGTTCAGAATGTTCACATTCATAAAAAACCCCTGTTCCCTCGCTGTACTCACGAGCCTTTGGTTGGGGATGATGCAAGAGTGTGGCTAAAGCCAAGTATGTGTAATTACAACTGCTCCTCCCTTACTCAATCTCAAATTTTATATTAATCGTTTACATTTGACATATCAATATGTCGTTTTCTTTGTAGGCACAGCAGCATGTGAAAGGCTGACCAGTATTTTGTTGGCACCATGTTTGGTGAAAGATGTAGTGAAAATAAGCCCACAATACCACACGTCACACATCGAGGCATTCCATAGCCTGATCATCAGATTCTCTCCCAAAAGTGTGGGCTTCTCATTCAAAGGAATGCTGGCTAGGTAATGAATCCTAAAGGTTTAACAAAAATTCACTTGGGTTATTTAATCTCTTAGAAATGATTAGAAATAATATACAGATATATTGTTTTATATGTGAAATTTTAGGCTGCAGGTCGCTGCTTTGCACTATAATGAAAATGCAAATAGGGCACATGCTGCAACGTCTGTTGGGGAGCTGAGGTATTCTGTAGTGTACCCAAAATACAAGCGCGGAGACTACACAGTGAGAGCCATGAAAACCAACCCTACTTCATGTATGTCATATTTATTGAAACTAGCATGACGCTTATAAGTATTATGAGGATAAACTTTGATTTTTTTTAGACTACATTGACAAGCTTATGGATCTGCTTTTTGAAAGCGTGGTGGAGGATGCCCGTCCTTATCAGGAATACTCTGACAAAGTACCTGTGCCTGAACCACTCTGTGCCCAGTTTGAAAGACCTGACAAACAGGAGGCTGTAAGCAGGCACAGGTCCAGGTTTGTCAAGAGAACGTAAGGTGAGCAACACAACACATTGCCACTCTAACAAAAGTCTGAAGTACAATAATGTATTGCTAATGTTTCAGTTGGTAAAAGAAGCATGCAAGAGACTCGGCTATTATGTTGGCTCTGCGGTTTCGGATGGATGTTGACAAAATCAGCCCTCTGTACCACACATCAACCCTTGTGAAGTTCCACTCGACATTCAAAATTTCCAATAAAACTGGACATTCAATGGAATGTTGGCCAGGTCATTTTACCTGAGTACATACTGTTAAAAATGTTGCATGTGTATCTAATCAAGTTTTATATTTATGTATATATATGTATATATATATATATATATATATATATATGTATATATATATATGTATATATATATATGTATATGTGTATGTATGTATATGTGTATGTATATGTGTATGTATATGTGTATGTATATGTGTATGTATATGTGTGTATATATATATGTATGTATGTATAATATATATATATGTGTGTATATATATATATATATATATATATATATATATATATATATATGTGTGTGTTTGTGTGTATATATATGCTTCCTTTTGTAAATATTTTATTGTAGGACCTTTATTCTGTTGTACTTGTTCCAAATGTACCTTGTTGTTTATGAAAATGTCACCTCAAAGCTGTTGCTATATAGTAAGTAAATTCCTCTACTGGGCACTCAAACTTTTGTTTAGATATTCTTTTTTTTGAGGGTGCAGCCTTCAAAAGCTAAGTAAGCTACATCAATATTGAGAGTAAAAGTGCAGTATAAAAGCATGATTTCAAATCGATACTGAAATAACCAATCACTAAAAGTTACAATTCTTTTCAGATATTTTTTTAATTGACACAATAAATTACAAATAAAACACTTTAATAAAATAAAACTAGTTGAAGTCCAGTGGTGGGAGAAAACCTATATAATTGCCATCTTCAGGGAACTCGCTCCTAATCCTGGTCACCGCGCAGGAGGGGATGATGACCCGTACGTGTTCCCCCAAATACCCCCAGCACCACCGGACAAAATTACGGTAGGCCAGGTGCCTATAACCGCTGAAAGAATGGTGGTGCGTTTTAAAGAAATAATCAATAGATTATGATGTAATTATAAACTAACCTGTTCACCATGGTCTCTGGCATGTCTCCAAACAGTTGCACGTATGTGGCGTACACTGCTTGGAGAACATATGGATTTAGAGCCACTGGCTCAAATCCGGGGTGCTGGGTTATGCAGGTGTCCACACCCACCTGCTGACATCTGCACATTACCTTTTACAGTGATGTCAGTCAGAATTTTAATGATGACATAGGGGACAAGACTTTAGTCTTGTGTAGTCAAAATGTTTGAGCATGTTAAATTAATGTTTTGTGTACATAATTGTATATTATGTTGTGGTATCGTTTCCATCAAAAATACCTTCGGGGTCTCCCTGCAGCACACGTTTTCCCTTGGGGACAATGAGGTGCAGTGGCCGCAGGTGCACCTATTGAGACGGAGTCTACAATATTATAACTATATGATAACACAATATATTGTCTATCTAGGTGGGGTCATTAATTACATTTACAGAGGTTTAATTCGACGAAAAGGTTAAGCAAAGGGCGCAACATAAGGGGGTAATTTAATTATATGGGACTGTGTTATAGCCTATGTAATAACCCACGCTTGTCAAAGGTTCGAATCAGACAGGTTAGAATTTGGGGGTTCCAATTCCTACAGGATTGCTTATCAATACCTGTGACCTAAATGCAGATCGTACTTTTTTATGCCACTGTAATCAATATATACCATTCAGAAACAGGCCCCATTCTGTGGCGCTCTGCAGCCTCCGCAGCCTCAGCAGCATCGGCTCCCCCAGTGGCGCCGGCTAGCTCGCGAGCTAGCGGCTCAAATTGATAGGGCTGAGGGCCGCTATCTGCCTCCGCCGCTCCGTCCTGTCTCTCAACCTCCGGGGAGGAAGGTGGAGAAAAGTCCTCCACCTCCCAAGACCGATCACACGCGAACGAGCTAGCATCGCTGTTGTCACTCTCCATTTTGGTCAATGCCAATGCTGCTGTCAAGTGTCAATCACAGCCTAGACCCGCCCAAAAGTCCCCCTCCCGCTTGTCCCCTTCAGTCCTCCAGGCACGCCCCATTTGGAGGGAGATTTGAACAGAGAATGTGAGTGACGTAGGCCTTGAGCAGCGGGGGTGAGACGTTCTTTAAGAAAGCGAGTGAGTCATTATTTGACTACTTGAGCTGAGAGTGGATTTAAAAAATAAAATAAAAATCCCACACAGCTAGTGCCACTTTATTACCAAATTCTTGTTGACTTATTGTGTTGATAAAGATTTGTTAGTCTCACATTATTTTTGGTTATTTAATCATCTTTCCTGTGTGGACGTTGTATATATTTTGTATTGTTCTACTGAAGGTTTATAATAATATACTTCATTCTTATGGAAAGAAATTCTTTTGAAATTATGTTTCTATCTGCTACAGAAGCCAAGATATCAATCATTTTCAGGAAAACTTTAGGTGTTAGAGGATGACTCTAAAGTCGGTTTTACAGGTCTGTTTTACCAGCTGTGTCAGGCATTAATGGGTTAATGTGTACACTCACTGTATACGGCAGTTGGAAGCCGTGTGGGCTCAGTCAATACATATTGCCTCACCAGTGCTGTTTGTTCGCAAACTATCTATCTAAAGATCCCCCCACGAGAGACATTTTCTTTTGTTCGGCTGTGTTGTTGCTCTGAGTGAGAAAAAGAGTTCTGTAAAACCTTTTTTCAACAGTTGCAGCAGCTTCTCTTGCGAGGCCCCGTGAGACGGCCTTGGACACACAGAAATTCAGTTTGCTGCACTCTGCCAGAAAATAACTCTCCAATGCAGTTTGAGTCTGACGTCAAGAAAGGAAAGGTCTGATGTGGCTTTATACACGTTTAAATAAGACAAGATACAAGATAGATTTTCAAAAAGCATTTAGATTATTAGTGGTTGTTTTCCTGCATCACTGGCGATATTATATATATATATATATGCGTTAGGTGCGGTGTTTTTCTAACAACCACCCATGGGTGACCCCTGAGCTTAAAGCCCTCCTGAACCTCAAGAAAAGGGCTTTCATCTCAGGGGACAGGGAGGAGCAGAAGAGGATCCAGCACGAGCTCCAGTGGAGGATCAGGAGGGCCAAGAAGGACTATGGGAAAAAGCTGGAGCAGAAGCTGGCCCAGGGAAACGCCCGCGACGTGTGGAGAGGCCTAAAGAACATCTCCGGCTTTGGACAGAGTGCCAGAGGAACAGCAGATGGAGACCAGCACCGGGCGGACGAATTTAACCAGCACTTCAACCGGTTTGATTCTCCCCCCTCTCCATCTGCCCCCCCTCCCGCCCCCACCTCTTCACACGTCCCCAGCCCAGTGGACACCGCCAGTGGACACCGCCTCCGGCTGCCCCGGGCCCTCCTGCCCCCGCATCCCCAGCCCCCACCTCGGACAGTTCATCCCAGTCCCCCCCCCTCTCCATCACACCGGACCAGGTGAGGAGTCAGCTCCAGCGCCTGAAGCTGAGGAAATCCGCAGGACCGGACGGGATCAGTCCCAGGCTGCTGAGGACCTGTGCAGACCAGCTCTCTGGGGTCCTCAGCTACATGTACAACCTGAGCCTCAGCCTGGAGAAGGTCCCTGTCCTGTGGAAGACCTCCTGTGTGATCCCGGTTCCAAAAACAGCACACGCCAAGGAACCGGCTCACTACAGACCAGTCGCACTGACCTCCCACCTGATGAAGACAATGGAGCGGCTCATCCTCACCCATCTCCGCTCCGTGGTCAGCCCCACCCTGGACCCGCTGCAGTTCGCCTACAGGCCCAACATCGGAGTAGAGGACGCCGTCATCTACTTCCTGCAGCGGACGCTCTCCCACCTGGAGCCCGCCGGGAGCGCTGTGAGGGTCATGTTTTTCGACTTCTCCAGCGCTTTCAATACCATCAGGCCGGCACTGCTGCGGGGGAAGATGGAGGACGCGGGAGTGGACAGTAGCCTCACTGCATGGACCATCAACTACCTCTCAGACCGACCACAGTACGTGCGGCTGCGCAGCTGTGAGTCTGAGGTGGTCGTCTGCAGCACTGGGGCCCCTCAGGGCACTGTCCTCTCACCGTTTCTCTTCACCATCTACACCTCAGACTTCACACACGACACACACAGCTGTCACCTGCAGAAGTTCTCCGACGACTCCGCCATCGTGGGCTGTGTGTCTGAGGGGAACGAACTGGAATATCGGTCGGTTATCAAGGACTTTGTCGACTGGTGTGAGCTTGTGCTTGAACACCAGTAAGACCAAGGAGCTGGTCATCGACTTCAGGAGAAAACCACTTTCCCACACGCTGCTGAACATCCAGGGGGAGGACATTGAGCTGGTGGACAGCTTCAAGTACCTGGGTGTTCACATTAACAATAAACTGGACTGGTCCCATAATACAAACGCCCTGCACAAGAAGGGCCAAAGTCGCCTCGTCCTTCTGAGGAGGCTGAGGTCCTTCGGAGTGAGCAGGCCTCTGCTCAGGACTTTTTATGACTCTGTGGTAGCTTCTGCCATTTACTACGCTGCCGTGTGCTGGGCCCCGGGCAGCACAGAGCGGGACAGAAACAGACTGAACAAGCTGGTCAGGAGGGCCAGCTCCACTCTGGGCTGCTCCCTGGACTCTGTGGAGGAGGTGAGGGACAGGAGGGTGCTAGCCAAAGCCACCTCCATCATGAACAATACCTCCCACCCACTGCACAGGACTGTAGAGGAGCTGAGGAGCTCCTTCAGTGGAAGACTGAGGCACCCTCAGTGTAGGAAGGAGCGCTACCGCAGGGCCTTTATCCCCACCGCTGTCAGACTGTACAATAAGTCACTTTAAATTATCACTGTGTGAAAACCTGCACTACTATTGACACTGTTTCCAATTGACACTTGTCACTTTTGTTGTACATAATTATTGTCACTTTATTGTACATATATCCTGCATGTAACATGTTTGCACATTTCCTCCCTTTGCACAATCTGAGTGTCTCTATCCATGCCAAATGTGACATGTAAATTTCTCCTCTGTGAGATAAATAAAGCAATCTTATCTTATATATATACACATATAATTTATATATATATATATTATATATATATATATATATATATATATATATATATATATATTGTAAATAGTAACTGTAACTCTATTTTAAATTTAAATGTATTCCTTAGAAGTGTTTTTTATTCTTGATTCTTATTATCTCTTTCTGACTGTTGCACTGAGCCAAAGCAATTTCCAAGTCTGTGACTTCCTGTTACTTACGTGGCAATAAAAATGATTCTGATTCTGAGATATATATTATATATATATTTTAGACAGACACCGAGTCTGTCTGTGTGGTCATAACCAGTTTGGGATCACATATTACTTATACTGTATTGGTTGTGTGTTGTTACTTGTCTTGTGTTGAATGGGGAGGGGGTTGGAGGTATATGCATGTATTTCAATAAACTTTTTTTCAAAAAGGATACATCATAGAGTAATACGTTTCCCATTGGAGCATTGTGACAAGTAAGCCGTTTTCTCTAACAAAGTTTCTTTTCATGATGAATTAGTTGGATTTTTAATCACCAAACCAAAACTTTTGTTCATTTGTAGCATGTCACGCTCACGCTTCTTTCTTCACACCAGAGCCATGTAGAATACAAGCACTTGTTGTCTTTGATGACATCTGTTGAACAAATGATTCTAGAATTCTATGTTCAGTTTGACATTCAGAAGAATGAGAGAATTGTCTGTTTTGGTAGTAAGCGCAGGGGCCCACAAAGCTGATTCGCAAATCCCTCCTGCTCATTCTCTAAAGTACACACACACTTTGTAAACCAAATATCAATCACAGCTAAAGAGCTCAGTCACACACACTCAGTAAACGGACTATTTTCATCTGCAGAATTTCTGACAAATGCATGAAACCGCAAGAGGAATACTGCTTCCACATCTCGGTGATCAAAACACAAGAAAGCCAACAAGGGAGGTGTAGCGCACATGCTGCCTGTATGCGTGTGTCCTGTTAAATGGGATGGATTGGGCCAAATAAACCTTTAATCAACCCATGGCTTGGACTCTGACTGTGGTTAAAAAGGTTCCTATTATCAAGCAACTGTGTTTGGAAGTTAGAAAAAAAACATAAGCTGACATCTACTGTATAAAAGGCAATTTTTATAGTTATTAGTTTAAAAATAGTATATTATATATATTATTATTACATTCTTGCATTAGAAAGTCTTAGATTTATTATACATACAGTATATATACATATATATATGTATAAGTATATATTGCACTTGAGTAAACAGTATTACATACCTATTGAATTGAAGGGTCTTGGGGTGATCCACGCATTGCGCAAGTGACATCACGTCACCACCGTAAGCTCCGGGCCGCGCGACTATACACTAGACTTTAGAGTGAGAGCCAAACGAGCAGAGTTTGTGGCAGTAGAGTGTGGATTTAAGGAAAACCGAAGGATTTAAGAAGAACAAAAGTTCAGGATGACAAGGGACACTAAAATACGACCTTTTTGAAAGCTGTAGGTTCTCCGTCAGCTGAGGTCGAGCTGTTTTAAGTTTACATGGGACATTTTTCTGGGAAGCCCACATGAATTTAGTCTGCGGTTCCACGGGCACCCCCTATGCCCATAGGTGGGACAGCTATAAGCTAGTAACACCCTATCCTGTTATTATTATAGATCTATGCTCAAAACAACTCTCAAATGACCTGAAAACACAGATTGTTCAACACTATGAAAGCTTTAGGTATCCTTATCCCGTAAACCAGAGACTTAAAGGGGACATATCATGAAAAATCCACTTTTTGTACCTTAAATGCCTTATGTTGCGAAGTTGGAGCCTCGAAGTGCAAAAAAGTTGAAATCAGTCTCTTCAGAGAACACTTCATATTCTGTTTAGGTAAGATATTTCAACCCGTTCTGATTTTGCCATTCTCTATTACGTATTTAGAATTATTACGTCACAGTATTTGCAGCGAGACTGCTATATAAGGGCATGGGCGTCTAACTAAACACTTCGGCCCAGCCCCCCTCTACTGTCCATCACTTCGAATTTGTAGTCCAAGCTCAAGGATGCCAGCGAACAGGGCTGGACTGGCCATCAGGCGTACCGGGCAATGCCCGAAGGGCCGATGCCCATATTTGGGCCGGTCTGTCTGCCTCATACAAAACACATGTTTATGAGAAGTGTAAATCCGTTGAGAATTGTTCGAGCGGGGCGCGCGTATCCGCGGGGCACCTGCTGTATGTACTTGAACGGGACGTTTCGCTTTTTAGCCCGAGCCCGAGCTCGGGCCTCACTTCAGCGCTCAGCAGTCGGGCCGCTCCGGGTTCGGGCTCCTTTTTATTTTGACTTTTTTTATTTTTTTTAATCAATATTTTTTATTATTTATGATTTTCATACATAATTATATGCATATATGTATTTATTAATAACTCATTGACTGCCAGCCCATTTCAAAACAGGTACTCCCATATTGCCAGCCGTTTCTGGTGGTTTTTACTGATTTTTCAAGACCCACAGAATATTGTGTACTTTGACTATCTGAAATCTAAAACTAGATTCTGAAAGAATGGGCTGTCTACTCTCACCAGCAAAAAGAATTTTGTTTCTATCTTGTTTAGTTCTTCTGTAATCCCCAGTTGAGTAGAGGGAAGTTTTATTGAAATCACCAGAAAGCTGAGAAAAAAGGGCCACAAACAGTGCATCTAGCTGTGTTCAAACCATTCATAGCGCAATGCTGCCATCTGCTGGCTCCATAAAGTATTGCCTCAAGCCAATCTCCACATATTAGATTCAATGGACAGCTGGGAACGTAAAAATAGCGGGAAACGCAATTGACGTGTTAACACGTCATTGGCAGACAACGTTACTATTTAGTTTGACGTGTTAACACGTCAATGGCAGTCAATGAGATAATAATGTCCGTTGATTGACCAGAAGTTATTAAAAAAGTTGATATATTTATAACACCGTAACCGGCGTGTCCTACAGCCGCAGCAAGCCATGAATGCATCATCCCTGTTTTTCCTGTTGAATGCTACGGTCAACAGCGAACACACGGAACATTAACAGAAATTGATCAGGTGGACGTACAAAACACATTCAGAAGTGGCTAAACTTGCAATTGGAAGGTGAGTGCGCACAACAAGGGAAATCAGATGTGTCGGGCTTCTGTCGGGCTCGGGCCTATTATACAACCTTAATTGGTCGGGCTTATACGGGCTCGGGCCGGGTCGGGCTTGATTTTTCAGGCCCGAACGAAACTCTAATTCTCATCCCTGTAACAAACAATAGTGTTGTCTGTGTCCACCTCCCCCACTCTGAGACACGTTTATTACTCTCTTGTAATGTAGACTATTGCATTTTATTTTATTGTTGAAACTGCACATATCCTGATCCTCTACAGTATTTGCTTCCACATACTGTATAAACCAGGAGTCGGCAACCTGCGGCTCCGGAGGCACATGCGTCTCTTTCCTTCTGTAGAAGGAAAAACGTTCTTAACGTTTTTTAAATGCTGTTAAATTGTGCATAAGTAATATTCAATTTAAACATTTCTGTCAACGTAGTGTGTCATATCCTGCAACGTAGGCCCGCGCCAGGCGGCCGCTGTTGTAAACAAACCGGCGTGTGAGCATCATAGACTGTGCACATGGACCCCAAAGCTAAAAAGAGAAAGAGTCGATAATAAGACTGGACTAAGAATGAAAATTTACATTAGCTTTCAGTCAATGAGGAAGGACTGCTTTATGTTTGCGATGTAATGAGAAGTGTCTGTGAGATAATTGTATCTGTGCTTAGAAACTACAAAAATGGCTGATCGGGGTGGAGTTGAACCTGTGTCACCTGGATGGGGGGGTGGTCAAAAGCGCCTCATTTGCATTTAAAGAGACAGCACCAAAACAGGTTGCTCTCAGACGCACCTCAGAACAGGTGTAGAAGAAAGGCACGTGGAGCTACAAATAATGAGACACAGACCCAGGCATTGCAGTTACGCTTTATATAGGCCACAAATTAATGATTTAGATGTAAAAATCTATTATTTGAAAACAGGATATGTCCACTTTAAGCTTTCCGTTTAACTGTGAGGAACATTGTGAGGATCTGAAAGACCACCGGCAAAGTTCTAGTTAAGGCCCGAAGTGGCAGACCAAGAAAAATCTCTCTTTCATACCCTTTTACATGACTCAAACACAAGAAATAATTACAGATAATTACAATGATTTCTTTGACTATAATAGCATCAAACTGCGGCAGCTACAATAATATATGCTCAGGTGTTGATTTTGAAACCAAACCTGCCGCCTCTGTCCGTCACTCCTCTACACTCTGCTTTCATCCATCTCTTTTCCCTGTCACCTCTTCGCCCATATAAGGCAAACGTGCTGGCCCCGCCGCTGTCAATCAAGTGTCTGGGCCTCAGCTCTTCTCTGGGTGAGGCGTGCGCGGGCTGACTTTGCCGCGGGCTGCTCCTGTCATAATTGTCACGTTACAGAAACGGCTTGTGGTGATGGAGGAGAGGCCGCAGCAAGGGCGCAGGCAGGGGGAAGGAAAAAAAGTTGAGAGGAGTGCTTTTTTTATTGAAAAAGAAGAGGTGTGGTAGATAGATCAGCCCTTGTTATAATACTATAGTCATGTATGCGTTTGAATGGGTAGTTAAAGGACAGTGTTCAAACTTTCTATAGTGGTTTTCCTTTGTCATTGACACACTTTTGAGAGTAATATAAGTCACCAGAGATGCCATTGCACCCCCCTGGCTCTTTTTTATTACATTTATTTTATGTAACCGTTATTTAACCAGGAAAGTCCCATTGAGATTAAGAACCTCTTATTCTAGGGAGTCCTGAACTCCTCTGACACCCATCACCCCAATTGTTTATACTTACTTTTTTGCTCTAAGAATCAATTCTCGGATAATTTTGATACATCCAGGCATATAATGAGAAAGATACAGCTTAAAACTTACTAAATCTTAAAAAATCCGTGGTTTATACAAAGCACAATCTGAATCTGAATCTTGTTAATTGGATCACTGATTGAATCTGCTTTTATGTGATTGTGTAGAGACAATCTATCTTGTGCAGAGAGGCAACCAGTCAGAATGCAAATAGAGCCTCACATGAGTCTCCCGTTTAGGTTGCCAGTTCCAAAGTTTCCCATTTCAGAAAGACTTGTGCAATTACAATTCAATTCTATTTGCAATTTATAACATTGCCTTCAAAAATCAAGTTTGAAATTAACATTTGAGAGACAGCAACAGTGTAACCAACAACAAGATACATATCATGAGTATGTTGAGGCTCTTGGTTAAGAGCATTACATTTGTGACGGGGATATTGGGAATGCTTAATGGTAATATCATGTGAACAAGTGTCTGTGAAGCATTACAACTCGAATAAATAAGAGAGGGCACACGCACACACACACACACACACACACACACACACGTTTTTAGCCTGTACCTTGATCTGCTGAGAGCTCTCGTTCAGGTTGTCTTCCCTCTTCTTGGCCTCCTCCATCAGTTGAGCGTTGCGGCTCTTCTCCAGCTGCTCCTTTTGCTTCAGGTTGGCCACTTTCTTTGACTGGTCCTTCATTTGTCTGCATCAACAAAACAACACATATTATAATCATTGTAAAATCACTTATTCTGATTAACTTTGTCTCTGTCATCTAATGCACTAATAACTCTCAGGACTCCAGCTTCTTGAGTTTGTGCATGTGCTTTTATATGGAGATCGATCAAGAGGTTTATCTTGTACAGCTCACTTGGAAGAAGGAAGGTCAAAAGTATAGCAAATCTGATATTAATCAATACTAAAACGTATATCAAAACTAGATACAAATGGGGGATAACAAACAAAATAGAGAAAGGGCAAAATCTAAGTAAGTAAGACCAGAATCACAAAGCAGTTTACAATTGTGGGCATTTGTCCTCTCACGCCACACAGAGATGGGAGAGGGGTTGCCAGTACAGTAGGCGCATGCCAGACCTATTACTCCGACAGGGTTTCGAACCTAGGACATTCTTGCTGAGAAACGAGAGTGCTATCCACTCAGCCACCATGCCGCCCATCTAAGGTTGACGTTTTACAGATATATCATACTGATAAATATGAATCAAGGAGGCCAATAATCAATGTATAGAGCCAATATAGATGGTTTTCCATTGACGTCACGCACTACCCACAATTCCGCAGTTCACCATATTGTGGGTCTAGCCACCGATAGTTGTACAGTAGGTAAACAAAGCGTAGCACATCATTTTTTTTGCACTAAATTCTCCAAGGATCTTGCCTCACAGGTTACTCCAGTGTATCAATATACTTAACGTGGTCAGCGTCAGCCGAATTTGTGGCTTTAGATGACATGGGGACAAATGATCCGTGCAATAAAAGCCAGACCCACAACATGGCGTTCGCGCAAAGCATCATGGGTAATAATAATAATAATAATGGATCGGTTTTATATAGCGCTGTTTTGGACACACAAAGATACTTTACATGTCATTATTCTTTCACTCCAAACACGGTGGTGATAAACTACTACTGTAGCCACAGCTGCCCTGGGGCACACTGACAGAAGCGAGGCAACCAGTATGTGCTATCGGCCCCTCCGACCACCACCAACCATTCACACACACACCAGACTCATTCTAGGCAATGGGGGTGAAGTGTCTTGCCTAAGGACACAACAGTAGTTTGGCACTTTACAGCCGCAGCCGCCCCACTGTGGCTGGTGTTCCCAGAGGTTAAGTGTCTTGCCAAGGACACAACGACAGCAGACAGACGGGAGTGGATGGTGAAAGTCGGGCTCGAACCCACGACCCTCTGGCTCAAAGGCCAATGCTCTATCAACTGAGCTACTGTCGCCCGTGTCAGGTAATAAGCACGTGATGGAAAACCATCTATTGGTTTTCTTTGCCATTTGTAGTAAAACCACATTGGAGAAAGATTAACCCAGTTCTTGCTCTTTCCGGCCATATTGGATAACACATTTTTATAAAAACAAATAGAAAATGTAGCAATGGGCACATACAGTATACAGTAAGTAGTACATGAGGTGTGGCACAGTTGTGTGTAGACTAATAATGCTTTGTTTAGTAGAGTTCTATCTTTAGTCCAGTAGTGAAAATTTCAAAAATAAAAACTAAATAAACTAAATTGTGTTTGAAATGTAATATTGCGATAAAACTATCAAGACAATTGTTTGGGTTTGGGTTGTTTTGTTTATTGGCTCACCGCTTGCAAAAAGCCAAATAAAACATATCAGAAAATTAAAATATAATGAAAATGGACTGTAAGACATCTTCCAAATTATAACTAAGGCTGGGCATCTTTCAGATTACATGTAATGAGTCTATATTAGTGCTGTCAAATGATTATTTTTTTAATCAAGTTAATTACACCTTAAAAATTTATTAATTGTAATTAATCACATTTCAAACTATCGGTATAATGATACCATATATTTCTGTAAATGGTTGTTTGAATGGAAAAATAAATGACAGCAGAGTGTACATACAGTATGTACTGCATTTGTTCATCATAACGACAATAAATTAACATTCTGTCTTTCTGTGGTGGACACAGACCAAAACTATTGTTTGTTACAGGGATGAGAATGGGACATATCAAAACAGTCTGAAATGCAGAATGTCATTAAATCTGTTTGATTTGCTCACACCATTTTACTTTTGGGCACAACCAACATGAACTGGTAGTGCAAGGGGAAAAATTAGGTTCCCCAGCTTTAATGTATTTATTGCGTGCACAGGTTACGCAAAATAATCGCACACAAGAAGCAGAGAATAGTCCTGTGCATATTTTTAATCAATCTTTACATTTCAAGAAATATATTTGAAATGACAGGTTTTCACTTCAATGCTAACTTTTGTACTTAATAATGTTGCTGGTGACAAACAGAAACCACAGAAGTGATTACAAACATCCATTAGTTCAAATGAAAGCAAAGTCAAAGTCATTAGAGGGGTGGGGTTTCGGGAAGCAGCCTCATTGTTTGGGAAAGATTGAAATATGTGTGGCCTATGGGAGCGGAGGAATGAGGATTGTTTGTTAGTACCACTGCACAGTGATTAAACATCTGATGTGTTATCCCTTTGAGATAATGCAAAGTTGAGTTTCCCATATTATTGGTTTTGATACAGACTTGGTGTTATTATTATACAACAAATTAGGGATACGTCGACACAATACTGGAATCGGATATCAGGCAGATACCAGTACTCGTGCTAAAGAACCCAATAAACATAGCCGAAACCCGCATCTTTAATTTACATTAGTGTCACAACCGCAGACAGCTGTGCGGCACGTGCTGACATGGTGATCTCCAAAAGACTGCAGTGAGAAACAAGCTTATTCAAATCAATGGCTTGTGCTCAGTTGCGCATGTGCCACCATGGGGGCCGAAAAAAAGGCCGAGCGGAACTCGTCCATTTTTGTTGATCATCTGGTCCTCCCGGTTCTGCGCAGTGGCCGTGCTCTGACCAATCAGAGCTGCTGATCAGAGCGGAGCTAGCTTAGTGGCAACCTAGTTTAGCGGCAAGAGGATGTCGGCCGTATGGCAGTTTTTTCACGAGGTGAGACCAAAACAAACACGTTTAACACCAGCAACTTGATCAAACATCTGAAAACTCACCACCACAAAGAGTATAACACATTTGCTAGCACTGAAGCTAGCACAACAACAGCCAATTCCACAACATAGCATTTGTATGAGTGGAACATGACAGCAGCTCTAATTGTTGACTGTTAAAACAATTGCTAAAATGTTTATTAAAGTATTTTCTTATTGTTGAAATGAGAAAATATTCAAAATGTCAGTTGTATTAGTTTTATGAATTCCCAGGGATAACAATGCAGTACTTGTAATGGTATCGGCAAGTACTTCTTTTATGGTACTCGTATCGGTTTTTGATAAAGTGGTATCGGTGCATCTCCATAACAAATATGTGTATATTATTATGTATGGCCCAATCTTTTTGACTGGCTTTAATGTATATAGGAGGCTTGTCCTAAATCTAATGGAAAAACCGCCCTTTCCACTTTTTGAACAAAATTTTCCGGTCTTATTTGAAGGATCTGAGGTGAATGCTGATTATTTGTGGAATCAGAGCGAAGGCAAAAATAATTTGGGTAAAGTGAACAATGTCATTAATACTACAACCTAAATGTCAGCAGTGTAACTTTGTAACTGAGACTTCTACTTCAAAATATTAGTGGGCATCTGTGGGCATCACATTCATTGCTGTGTGTGGTAAATCAGTTTGCTCCAATAAGGGACCCTATTTATTTTTCACACGGCAAGTCATTGGCACCGTATATACCAGAAATCTGCAAGTTTATTACAAAAGCCATATTGCGCCATTTTGAACAATTGTCGGGAACCGCAATATTAGGATCAGCTTTTTAAGATGGAAGGTAAAAAAAACCGATAGTTTGGTTGTTCTACACTCTCCAAGTTATCTTTACATGTAAACTAGTTAATATATACCCTTCCAGCCACTAACTTGAATTTATTTTTTACAAATGCCACAATAGTGAGACAAGTGTTTACAACATAATTTTCACGACTTGTTTGGACGTTACCTTACCAGACTGTGAAATCAAATCACATGAATATTTGGGCTCATTTCAACACGACACGCCTGTATGTGTGTAACAGGTCGTAAAAAGACTGGAATGCTCCTATTGGACGGTTTCCAGGGAGTGCGGCTGCATATGGCGCTCTCTTCATGCCACATTTGCCGTATGTGTCAGAGTGTTGTGGACAGAGTTTAGTATATTTCCTATATTGACTCAACATTTGGTTTCATGCAATGTTTTTATTGGACACAAATGTTTTAACGAGCCTCAATGTGGAAGTTGTTCTAATACATATCCATTATCACATTATGTGGCCAACATATTTTACGGTAAAGGCTGCGATTTGAAAATAAATAGTTATCCTAGTTGACTTTTAAAGTAGGTATCTGTAAAGACAGCTTCTACAACAGAATAGACATTTACAAAAACAGATACTCCAGCTTTCATAAAGGAATGTATGATACAAGCTAATTTATGTATTTTAAATTGTATTCTTCAACAACTTTAAAAGTAGCATGTTGACAGGACATTGGAACAAGGGAGCTGGTTATTCGATTGGATTGAAAAATTAGGGTTTTCCATTGACGTTTTAGCCTGCAGATAAACAGATGGCAACCTGGCAACTTCTAGATTTTTTTCACATCATCTCATTTGACACAAGTGGATTAGATTATTGAAATTACCTTCTCAGGTCTTCCACTCAAAACAGTCATGCGTCTGCAACTAATTTGCAACAATACAGCCTAGTCCTGATGCAGGCAAGACAAAGCTCTCCTCTGGCTACCAAAATGTACCCTTAATATAACCTTTATAGTACCCTCCAGTCTAGTGTCTTCATATATTTTAGATTTTCTTGTCCCTTATGAACGTGTGTTCAGTCACAGATCTTCTGCTGTCTTCCATTTGAGGCTGAAGGTGGGAGAAGGAGCTTTATCCAACTATGCTCTTTGTCTTGTCTGCTCTGTCTAATTATACTAAATGTGCTCTAAACTTGAACTCATGCAAAGCAAACTAAAGAACCCTTTTTTTAAGACTCTTACCCTCTTAGGAGGCTTTATGAGGACTCTGGTCTGTTTTTGATGAGCAACAATGTTGTTGTTGGGTTAGGCTAAACATGCTCCTAAGGATTTAAGTGTCAGATAATACACGGTGCTGTCTTTATCACACCCCTTTTATTAATCTAAAGTTGTCCAATTTAATCTCATAATATAAAATCGAAAATATCATTACCTGAAGTTTGCATGTCTCACTAATGTTTCCTCGCACTCACACTTTTCCAAACGTAACATTTGTCTTTCCTTTGGCTAAAATACTTCCATGGACCATTTCCCCTCTAACTTCCTCTCACTCGGGGTCCATCTTCAGTGCTTTCCTTTTCTTGCTTGCTTTAAATCACAGCCTGGTGCAAAATCACAATATTTATCATGTATAAGCAGGAATCTCATAAATCACCTGTCTGGAAGTAGAAATATAAGATATCCTAGTCCGTTTTTAAAGCATACTTTTTTGAAAAAAAAGTATGCTTTAAAATATCGACATATGATCAGAAAAAATAATGTGGTGTCTGGCTTGAACATTACTTGAAGTTCTAAATTACAATGCATTGAAAACTAACAGGTGCTTTACTGAAAGAATTTGATGGAAGTCGTATTTTAGACGTAATTACTAATAAAAGTTCTAGTAAAAAACAGAACAAAATGCATAATATTTTATAAATGTGCCATGATGGGACATTGTTGTACCATGACAATTTTGCATACTATGTATACTTTAACATTTTCCACATAAAAAAAAAAATTAAAACTATACATGCAACATATATACAACAGCATAACAAATTTCCATTGGCTATGTCTAACTAGTTGTCTTTTTGTTTGAGCTTACTGTATATGGCTATTTGAGGAGCTGGAGCAAATTGAGTGAGTGGGGATCCAGTTTCCCTCTTCAACATCGCACACAGAAGTCCTTTGACATGTACAAAAAACTCCACCAAAAGCCTATAAACACACTCTCTTTCTGCGGAGGACCACACTGCCGCCCACGCAGGAGGAACGTGTGCTTATTCAAACACAGCTGTGGACGTGGCTACATGCACCGTGACACAAACCCTGACAGCAACATCCTCAAACGCCGAAGCAGCTCCGCCACAAACAAACTCAAGAGCGCAGCGGGAAACTTTCACCGAGTACGCAAACACTTCAACACACGCGACCGTCCGCCCGACCCCTCTGTCCACATGGTCTGCCAAGAGGCTCAGAGAGTTAAGCGTAAACCGTAACAAACAGCTTTCAATGAGACCCTGCAATGTTAGATGGAAAATGTGATGATTTGATGAGATAAGAATAGATAACTTTTATTCATCTCACAATGGAGAAATGTACATGTCACATTTGATAGAATCAGTCAGTGCAAAAGACAGAAGTGTGCAAACATGTTAAGGTTAAACATTTTGGTCACAATTCAATATTATTTCAATTCTTAACATATTGCAATACAGAAAGTATCGTGATTCAATTCTGCGATATATATTGAATTGTTATTTATAATGGTTGGCACGTTAACTGAAGAGCAAAAACTTAGGAGGGTAGTGCAAAAACGCGTCTCAAAGAACTGGTTGCGATGACACTGCAACAAGCGACACTTTCGCAAATAGAAAACACAAAAGTGAAACAGATAACTAATCAAATGTAGCAAAACTGTGCTCTAACTTACTGAACAAAATAGTTTTTTTCCCCCACCACTATTAGACATTGCTCCATGTATGTTTAATACACATTCGAAAACATGAAATGCCAAATATCACATGCTTAGGGCTGCTCAATCATGATTTTTTAACAACAGAATATCACTTTACTTTCCTGTCACTTTAGGCTGAGAGAAATGGTGGTCCTCTCTTTTTCACTTTTCTGTCTAAAAAAAGATGATCAAAGGATGCAATGAGCAGGTGTCTCAAATTTAATTTATCTGGGGGCCAAATTAGGTTGACTCTGAGTGAAGTCTCATTAAGGCATAGGGCTGGGCGATATGGCTGAAAACTATATTACAATATAATTGTATAATCATTGATTTGTTTTTTAAAACCTAAATAAATAAATTTTTCGTGTTGGCTTACATGTTAGCAGCACTTGGGACATGGGAGAATGAGAGCTTAGGCTGGAGGCATATGTTCACAAGCACAGTGTCCCCCATTGCCAGTCCTGGTGTAATTCTGGTCTAGCCCTGGTCTAGTCCTGGTCTAGTCCTGGTCTAGTCCTGGTCTAGTCCTGGTCTAGTCCTGGTTTAGTCCTGGTTTAGTCCTGGTTTAGTCCTGGTTTAGTCCTGGTTTAATTCCTGCATGTTTTCGAGTGTAATCAGTCTTTTTGCCTCTCCGTGACCAGTGCGGCTCCCTGTTTGATTGCCGCACGTGCTTCCAAAGGAAAAAGTTTATTTCTAACGGAGTTAAAGGAAATGATCGAACATTCCATCGTCCCCATTTTCAATTTATATTGAACACACGTCTATTGGAATATACTGTATATCATTATCGTTTTATCGCCCAACCCTTTTTACACGTGAAACACAATTAAATGTAGATTTTATAAAGTGACTTTAATTATTGTTTAATACTGGAAGTAATACAACAAAAAATCCTTAGTTAATATAATATATAATATATTTAAAAAGGTAACTTTTGTACAGCCCCAAATAACAACAAGTTGTCTCAGAGGACATAACAAAGTTGTTGATTTGCCAACAACAGATCAGTAAATCAAACAGTTTCAACACAGGAATGCAATGAAAAAAACACATTGGGCCATTAGTCCTTAGAGCTAAAGGATGACCAATGTCTCTAAATGTCCCAGATTTTCACTGTCCTGTCCTGACCCTCATGCATCGGCATGGAACACAGAAAAGGACGGACAGGCTATAGATCCAGGACTGAGCCTCTCTGAAGAGGCTGAAGAGGGGGGGGGGGGGTCTAGCTCATGATGCCTCCCAACAAATTTAGTTCCTGAAATTGCCTTGGAATAACCTAAAACTCTATCAAAGTTGGTCAGCTCACTCGTTAGCATGCGACCGATAAAGACGAAGCCACATTAAGGTAATATTAATATTGCATTTGGGCACCTGCATACATATTTGGTCAGAATTGCTCAGGGCTGCATGTGTTTACTGCTCATAGTTCATCCAACATTAACATCAAGGATTTCCTTTTCACCATGCTTCCTTTGAAATTATTGAAACATTGCTGTGGCTGATTGAGACTAAATAAGAAAACATATGGCTAAAACATGAAAAATAAATCAAACACAAAATTACAGGAATCTTGAATTGGTGCAAACAAAAATGAGGTGAAATTGAAGGCCCTTTATCAAAGAAGTTTGTGGGTGGCTTAGTGAATGCAGAAATTATAAAAACACATGAAACGTCTAAATTACATTTCTGAATATTGTGCATACATTCTCATACATTTATGTAAAATGTATTTTGTATTTTACATGTTAATGTTGTTTTAAAGTACATTTGGAATTATTTAACAAAAAGCAGAGATCAAAATCATTACGTAGGTGTGGTCTAGTTAAACCTGCACTAGCCCACTTCATTCCTTTGTGACAAAACAAAAAAGAGACATCTGAATGAATTGTCTTTTCTAATACAAATGGAACTATTGTAAGACCATACACTTTTATAGAAGAGCCATGTCTCTGATTGGCTGCTGCAGGGGCATAGGAAGCTTATACCACACAACACTGTGAATAGACTATAAATTGAACCATGAAAGAACAAATATGTTCTCTTTGGTCTGCTTCCTGGCAGTTCTGACCTCAGCTTCCTCCACTGTCCAAACCGTTTCAGCCAGACCAGTCCCAACACCTACACCCATCTTGTTCATAAATATTGCTCTGTTGAATTTATCCTCACCAGCAAATACCTCTGGGCTCAAAGGTGTCTCTTTCCCTCATTACTCAAACTTCGTATAAATAAATTACAAGCACACAGTCGGAAAATGTAATCACAAAACATTATGTTTACTTTAATCATTTAATTGTCTCACATGCTCAGCTGCTACGTCATAAATCATGGAATTTCTGTAGCGTTCTTAAAAACACCATGACTCCAGTAAAAGGTGCTTTTCCTCCACGTAACAAAACAACAAACAACCCTATGCATTGATCCCGAACAAATTGAGTGAGTAACTTATACTCGTCCAAATACACACATTTCTGTTACAAGCCGTGTTTTTCCCTGTGCTCTCAAATGCATCCCTGCCAGTTGTCTCATAAGAATCCAATTTACATGTTTACGCTGATTTTGATTTTCACTAGTGCTTTGTAAACATACTCAGGCCATGAATGTTTGAGTCATTTATCTCTCATAAATCTGTCATTTGCTGGAAGCCATTGTGCTCCCTTTACTCCTCACTACTCCCTTCACCAATCTGTGATATGCAAAAAGCCTAATTTTTGGCCCAAGAAAAAAATATTAAATTTTAGGTCCAGTCCTTTTTAACCTGTACATGCTCCCTCTTGGCGGTGTCGTCAGGAGACATGGAATTAACTTCCACAGTTATGCAGATGATACTCAGCTGTACATCTCCATGTCTCCTGATGACACCAGGCCAATGGATGCTCTTTTTAACTGCATTTTAGACCTGAAATCCTGGATGGCAGAAAACTTTCTCCAGCTTAACCAGGACAAAACTGAGGTTTTAGTCATCGGTCCTGAGGCCCAGAGAGAGAAACTTTTATCAAAACTCCAATCACACTCTTTTAATCCATCATCACAAGTGAAAAATCTGGGCGTAATCTTTGACTCTGAGCTGACTTTTATTCCTCACATCAAGAGTATCACAAAAATAGGTTTTTATCATCTAAAGAACATCGCCAGAGTCCGCCCCATTCTCTCTCGGGGCAACACGGAGACGCTGATGCATGCTTTTATCACCAGTCGCATTGACTATTGTAATGCCCTGCTCTCTGGTCTTCCCAAAAAGAACATTGCAAGTCTTCAATTACTCCAAAACTCGGCCGCACGTGTCCTGACTAAGACCAGGGGGCGGGACCACATTACACCGGTTTTAAAATCGCTGCATTGGCTCCCCGTGTGTTTCAGAATCGATTTTAAGGTTCTTTTAATGGTTTTTAAATGTCTTAATGGTCTTGGGCCTTCTTATCTTTCAGATTTGCTTTTATCCTATGAACCTTCCCGGCACTCCTCCGGCAGCAGACTCCTAACCATTCCAAAAGTCAGGACACACACTCACGGCGAGGCATCTTTCCAGCACTACGGCCCCCGTCTCTGGAACAGTCTGCCGGAGGAGCTCAGGGCCGCAGAGAACGTTCATATTTTTAAAAGTAGGCTCAAGACGCACCTTTTTAGAGTAGCTTTTGATTAGTTTTTATTATTCCATTCTATTTATCTTTTATTATTTATTATATTGCTATTGCTATTATTCATGTATTGTGTGTTCCTTTTAGTCTCACATTTTAGTGTTTTACTTATTGTATTGTTTTTAGTGTACCCAGTGTTTCCTCTGGAGGAGCCCTCTGCACCGGGAGCAGTGGTCGGTGTGGCTGCGGGGGTCGGACTCTTGGGCCTGGTGGGGGCCTGGGGCCTCGGTTTCATGTCTCCTCTGGGTCCTGTGTCGTCCCCTGTGGCTACGGGCGGCTCTCTGCTCCTGGTGCAGACGGCTCCTTGGATGACGCTTTTTCAGCTGGTTGCATCTGAACCCTGCCAAGTCTCTCATCATGTTTTTATTGTTTTACTGGTGTGTGTGTGTGTGTGTGTGTGTGTGTGTGTGTGTGTGTGTGTGTGTGTGTGTGTGTGTGAGTGTTCATGAGCGCGTGTGTGTGTGTTTGTCTGTGGTTTGGGGGGGGTCTGTTGGGTGGTCTGGGGGAGGGGTCTTGGGCCGGCGGGATTGTTTTTAACCAATCTGTAAAGCACTTTGTGTTGCATCTTATGTATGAAAAGCGCTTTATAAATAAAATTTGATTGATTGATTGATTGATAAATTGCAAAGTGATCTGCGGGAGAATGGTGCACAAAGCCCCGGTGGGACTGAACGCAGAAGAACATAGACTCATCTCTTTAATAAACTAGTTTTAGATCAAGATTGAGATTCCAAATGTACAAAATATAAAATAATGATCTGCAGCTGTCATAGATGATCATATAGGAGATAGCAGTCTCGTTTGTGTTTGATCTATAGTCTTCCAAATCCATCAAAACAGACAAAAAGGTTCCAGTTTCTTGGAAAATAATTTGAAATGATGCACAATACATCACCATTATTTTTAAACACAAAATCGTGATTTAACCACTTTTGCATCAAAATATTGACACTGCATTGTGTGTCTCCGAGTTCAGTAAAAGAAAAATAATAATAATAATGCATCAGTTTTCTATAGCACTTTTTGGACACTCAAAGACACTTCACATGTCATTATTCATTCACTCCAAACACAGTGGTGATAAACTACTACTGTGGGCACAGTTGCCCAGAAGCGAGGCAACCAGTATGTGCCATCGGCCCCATCGGCCCCATCGACACCAACCATTCACACACACACCAGACTCATTCTAGGCAATGGAGGTGAAGTGTCTTGCCTAAGGACACAACAGCAGTTTGGCAACGCCCCACTGTGACACCTGGTGTTCCCAGAGGTGAAGTGTCTTGCCAAGGACAAAACAACGGCAGTTTGGCAACGCCCCACTGTAAGTAAGTAAGTAAGTAATCTTTATTTGATTGATTTGATTGATTCCCCATCGTCGTAGTGTGTTACTGATGGGAGCCTTTGTTACTTTGGTCCCAGCTCTCTGCAGGTCATACACTAGGTCCCATCGTGTGGTTCCAGGATTTTTTCTTACTGTTCATGTGATCATTTTGACCCCACGGGGTGAAATCTTGCTTGCTGCTCAAGATTGAGGGAGATTATCAGGGGTCTTGTATGACTTCCATTTTCTAATAATTGCTCCAAGCTGCTTGCCTATTGCATATTCAGTCTTCAAAGCACGGTAAGGAGCTACAATTGTATTTCTGGTGTCCTTCGACAGCTCTTTGGTCTTGGCCATAGTAGAGTTTGGAGTCTGACTGTTTGAGGCTATGGACAGGTATCTTTCATACTGACAACGAGTTCAAACAGGTGCCATTAAAAGAGGTTTTCTCTTTCTGTCTCTGAGGGAGGCCTGTAGTTTTCATCATAGGTATACCTCATCTTTTTAAGTGGGAGAACTTGCAAAATTGGTGGCTGACTAAATATTTTTTTGCCCCAATTTGCTCAATTTTCTCCTGAACAATCCAACTTAAATGAATGTGGAAGAAGTGGTGACATCATGGAACTTTAAAAACCTGGACAACACAAAAAGGTGAGCGAGAGGTGCAACTAAAGAACTGAGGTGAACCAAGGTCAAAATGGATCCTTCAAACACAAACAGACATGACATGGCGAGAATCATTTAAAATGCAAGGGAAAGTAGGATGACGGCGAGCGGGAGAGAGAGATGGTAAAATGGTGTGTAAATATATCAACGCATGCAGTACCAACCTTGAGGCAAGACTGCGGAGAGTGGCACGCGGCGTTGCATTGAGCGGATTAAAGACAGGTAGGGGGAAAAGAAGAGAAAAGAGGTGAGATAGGAGAAAGCAGTGCTACGACAGCTCGATCAGCCTTCAAAAGGACACAGGTAAGTTCAGAGAGTGAGTGGTTACTTTGGAGTGGGACAGGCACCAGCGAGCACAGTGTACACACAGCGCACCAGCGAGCACAGCGCACCAGCCGGCATGCACATACTCACACCTCTCTTTCTGTTGAATTGCGTGTAGGGAGATTTAGATTCCCTACATGCATAAAGAATAAAGACTAAATATTTAGCATAATTTTTGGCCATCGAAGGTGCATCATGCAACTTCATGTGAAAAAGTATGTGTGTGTTATTATTAAACCCTTATACCCATTGGCTGTAAGAGGCAGCAGTCGCCTTAACTATTGATCACAGTTGTGTCTACAGTGCTCCGGGTTCAATTGTGTCGTCCGTTACTGGTGCAAGGATCCCTCAGCAGAGAAAACCTTCAAAACCATTGATCCTGGGATTGCATCCCAGAGACCACTATAATGGACAGTTAAAGCACCAAAAGTTCCAATACATATTTTTTCTCTTCATAACTTGTAATGTGAGATACGCCACAGAGAGCGGCACGGTGGCAGAGCACTCTCGCAAGAATGGTTCAAATCCAAGTCGAAAGAGGGCCTTTCTGAGTAGAGTTTGCATGTTCTCCTTGTGTATGCGTAGGTTTCCTCCTGTTTTGTCCTACCACTGAAAAACATGCACAATATGTAAATCCTTTGTGCTGACCAAGCTGAGCATCAACATCTGTAGATGGATCTCTGGCTGCTGTACTACCACCCACTGCTCCTGACAGGCCCTAGTGGCATTTGCAGCATGGGTTAAATGCAGAGGACGAATATTCCTACAGGGATAAATAAATTTCTCCAGTAAATAATTAAATGCTTTTTGTGATACCTTTATGCAATCACACATTTTTTGTGTGTTTGACAAGCTACTCTGAAGCTTGCAAAAAGCTGCTTTAAGTAGTTTGCCATGACTTGATATGGCTTCCCTAGTCCTCCTGCACTGCATTCCCCCGTTTTCCACTGCTCTGTCCGAATTCTTTATTTTGACTCTCAAGGCAGATTTTCAGCTCCATTTGTCCCCAGCGTGAGGTCTCTTGCTCTGCTCCATTGGCTTCCCTCTTTTTTGGTTTTGTCTCCAACACTACAGCTGGATTTAAACTACAAGAGAAGTGGGTTTCTCTGGGTGTTTTTTTTACACTGAAAAATACTACTTGTGATAATATTGTTATAAACTAGGACATTAACTGATTGCTAGAAAACTTGGATGGGAATCAATCAAAATACTGATAAACAGTGTGGGTCAATATTGGAACTAAAATGCTTGAACTGAATGTAAAGCCTGGTTCACACCGCAGGATAATTAGGCGGATTTTAGATTCACCCCCGACGACAATCTTAAAAACGCTCCGATTTTCGTAAAATAATTGGATGGATTTTCCTGCCACGTGTGGTGTGTTAAGACTGTGCTCGTCGCTCAGAAGAACTTCAGGACTGCTCTGATCTCAAATTGGGAATATCCAATATGTTGGATGGTTTTGGCCCGAGAGAGGAGCATGTTGACAGTGGACTGCGGCGTGTAGCCAATCAGAAGACGAGGTGACGAGGCGGCGCGGAAACAGCGGGTAAAATATCATAACAGTCAGCGGCATGGCGCACCAGAATGTCTGGTGGACGTAAGAGATGGAGGACCAACTCGTGGACCTATGGCCGCTTTTGATAACGCTTTTTCTCTGTTAAAAACAAACTGAAAAGTATTGCCACTGCATCCTTTTCGTCTTCCATGATTGTTTACTCTGAAGTCACGCTTGATCTCGGGAGATTTTGCGAGATAACCCGTCTGACCTGGGAATGCTCAGGAGAGAAATCAGTCTGAAGTGTGTGCTTTGCGTGTTTTTGCCTTGTGGCTACGCACTAAACACTGTACGACCAACATGGTTTGACCCTTGGTTTTTTATTTCAGTGTATTGGGTTTCTCAGGTTTGGAAAATCAGCTGACAATTTTAAAATCGTCTCATGTGAACCAGGCTTAACAGGCTTCATAAATCCATTTATCATCAGAGAATAATTCAAGGCTCCTGCGTATATTTCAGATACCCTTCAAAAGGCAGCTGGCTTTATCATCTACAGTCACAAAAATATCACAAGAATAATCTTTAACCAAAAAACAAAATTGCAGCCCATGTTACACATACAAGGTGTATTCTATATATTAAAGAGCTGAAGCAGCATTGGAATTAGCAGCGTTTGGATCAGAGGAAAGGCACTTTACAAACTGAGCATCTGCAGTCAAGAATTCGGTCTGAGCACAATCTAAGAAAGGGATACACATGATCAAGACGCAGCAGTCAAGGGTTGAGGATATAAATTACAATATGATACAAGACTTAACCTATTTTTGGATCTGTACAAGGACAGGCAAAACAGGAGTAAGGCAAATTCAAATTTAACTTGATGCAGGGAGTACACATTGGCCACAGGCATCCAAAGCTTTTATGTCCAGGCTAACACAGAGGTTGGGAATATTTTAATCTCATAAAATGCAGGTTGAAACAGGTCAGGACCAATTCTTGGTTTAACATGTTGTGTCTGGTTACAAAGTAACATACAATTGGATTGTGTAGGGTTGCTCCATGATTTAATAGATTTAACCATTTATTGCTTGCTACTGATACATTATTAACAAAGTGGTTTATGCAGGACGCACACTGTGAGGGCAGCGCAGAATCTCCCAAATTCATTAAGCCCCATTACATCCACAGTCAGGACTTTGAACAGAGAGACAGCCCATGTGGAACACGGGGACATTACATGGTGTGTGTGTTACTTTTGGAGAAAGTAACACACACAAACAAAACATCCTCTTGATTTGTATTTGGATGATGTGGCTAGAATTCATAAAACAACATTAGCTGAGGACCAAGGAGAGGACAGCCTTTATATACTGTATGGGCCTGGACCAAGAGCAGCAGCATGTTGTTCAGGTCTGGAGTGATCCTGCAGCGCTCTGGCGCCCTAAAATAATTCTGATTTCCAACTCGGACCATCAGACCTTAACCTTCTTGCCGTTTGTTGTGTAAAATGGAAAGTAGGAGAAGCAGAGGTCTCCCATGATGCTTCTTGTAAATGGAACTCTCTGCTTGATGACATCAGACATGCTCCGGCAGATTCAGAGGGTAGGATTTTTTAGCTGCTTAAATACAAGTATAGATACAGGAATTAAAGTCATTGATTTTGTCAAAGTGATACAGACAAACCTGTAATCTTAGAAGCATGGCTAACCAAATCACAGGATGCACTTAGAAACATTGGTAACCACAATGCATGAATGAACATAGAAGCATGGCTAGCCACAATGGAATAATGGACTTAGAAGCAAGGCTAACCAATATGAATACATTTAGAAGCATGGCTAACCACAATAAAATAATGGGCTTTGAAGCAGGGCTAATCACTATGAATGTATAAACCAATAATAATACATTTAGAAGCATGCTAACCACAATGAAATAATGGACATAGATGCATAGCTAATCACAATGAACACATTCAGAAGCATGGCTAACCAAAGTACATGAAAAGTTGTTTATATAGCACATCGAGCTGCAGTGCATGTATAAAGTGTGCTACATAAACACATTCCCTTCATTCCTTCTTTGCTTTACTAAGAAAGTTACATTAGATTACTTGTAAATGTTGCCAGAAAATTGTCGACATTACAGCAAACCAGACGACATGCGGGCGAGACAAGCACACAAGACAGCTGACATGAATGTTTAATTGTGAACACATGGGAGGTTAGAGAAAGATACTGGGCTGTGAGTGCAGTTATTGTGGTGAAAAACACAGTGTAGAAGTCAGTGTCAGGCTGAAAGTCAGAGTGCGAGCGCTTAAACGGATGAAAGAGTTGCATCATTGATAGAAACAGGAGTTCAAAGACTGTGGGCGAATGCCGAGCGGGAGCGTGACCCATTTCTCCAAATGTTAAAAGCTGTTTGCCTGTCACAAAACGGCCCACGCTGCAAACGGACACAGCTCCTGTTCGAGCTCCACATGCTGCAACCCATCACCGTGTGCTTGAGTCAGGGCGGCGCAAAACACGAGAATGTGGGGGTAATATTACAAACAGTTGTGCTTGAAAGTATACACCCCTGGCAGAAATGTCACAGTTATTGCACATATCCTTCATGACAACGCAAACAGTTTTTCTCCCACTCATCCACAGCGGTTGTTTGTGCAGAGCCATTTATAGTCTAACAAACCTGTTTTCTATTTCTATATTGAACATCATTGAGGAGGATTTGGAGAGATCTTAAACGTACAAATTCATGTGAGGTGTGTACAGGAACTGGAGGTATTACATTTCTGTCTGTTAATTTTCATGTACAACTGCAGTTGTTGCAGGACCATTCTATATTCATATGTTTTTTTAATGAAAAGTTATGTTTATTCATACAATTTTGGTTTAGAGCAACAAACAAGTGGCACACTATTCACTAAATTTAAATGTCTAATCCAATAATTATAAGAGTAAAAAAAGGTAAAAACTTTGAACTTATTAGAACTAAACGTTTCTATCTATATTGGTAATGACTCATTTCTGAAACCAGCTTCAGTTTTCCCCATTACACTTGTTTTCATTCCCCCGAGAAAGTTCTTTGGATTAAGAACAAAATGTTGGGATACCTGCTAACTGAATTACAGATGGGTAAGCAACCTTTCCTTGTTTTGAATAGTCCCTGTACGACTGAGAGTTTACACAAACTTAATTCTAATGAAATATAATATCTTTAGTAGAAAATAAGTGGTGACAAAAGCATCAAAGGTAAAAAATTCTATTGGTCTGTCACTCACTATGCTCCTTAAAAAGGGAGATTGCATTTCTTTTTAGGTTTAGAATGATAACCAAATTTGTGAAAGAACTAATTCAACTTGTTAGGCAGAAGGGCAGAAAACTGCTCCGGTACAATGACATCATACTAGTACAGGCCCGAGAGAGGAGCTTCTAGTATTATTTGCGCAATAATTCAGATTTTTCTCTGAATTATTAAATGCAATTATTGTGATTATGAGGTGAAAGACTTGATAGAATTGTAAGAAACGCTAAGAATAATTATTTCTATAAGTGTCATGCACCAGTTATGATGGTGCACAATGTGTATTCATAACACTAGATTGTAATTACATACTTTAGCAAAGCTCTTCAAGCTGGAACCATCAATTTAATTTAATTAGGTAATAATATCCCTAGTTACTCTAGCTCTCAAACAGTTACCTGTATTTTTGGGGTATTAAGATGAAGATGACATGTTGTGGTCTGATTTGACATTCTGCAACGCTTCACTTTTACTGTTGCGACTAACCTTTATGCAGTATTTATGAAAAAGAAATGTAGGTACCCCAGCTTTAGTATGGAATTTGCGTTATTCTATGAATATTACAGCCATCATCTTTTTCTACTGTTCTGTAATGTGACATTAATTTCGTCATTTTATATCAATACAGTGATCCTAAATGTTCAAAATTAGGGATGCCCCGATACCACTTTTTTCAAAGGCAATACGAGCACCAGCCTTAATGAGTGCTTGCCGACACAGAATACCGACAAGAGTACTGCATTGTGTTGTCGTGACGCTAATGTAAATTAATATTGTGGGTATTGGTTGCCGACATTGGGGCCTCCGGTATCAACCCGATATTGGCTTATTCGATACCAGTATCGGTATTGGTGCATCCATAATTCAAAATATATAATAGAGAAACCGGATAATACTATTGCAATGATTATATAAAGGTGGTTTGTGCTTTATTGCGCCGCCCTAGTGTTTTAGTAGTGAACATTCTCAGCTCTGTCCCATGTGGAAAAGTCTGGCAGGGTAGAGTAATGATGACAGTGTCTTAAAGGCACACCGCGGACTTTGTGACCTAAAGAGTTGACACATGAGTTATTTTATATGAATACTTGGGCCAATATACAGCGCTTGACACTTGCAATGCTCCGAGCGGGGCTGCCCTCTTGAAATACCGCCCATGTAAGTTTCGAGCAGACGGACCGTCTGCCACCAGGTCACGTGACTTGGAAGAAAGACTTGCTTTACGGCTACAGGCGCTGATATACTCATGGAGCTAAGGCTTTTGCTACTCATTTTTCACCTGCTCGACTCCTGGTCATGGCTGAGGCAAGGAAAAATTTTAAACCTTCGGAGGAGGCTAAAAAGAGGAAACGCGAAAGGGATCGTGCTGTAAGCTGCATGTCTGTATGAGCGCTGCTCTTCACCTGGTTCCTGGATGTCATCGACCGCAAAGATGTCATTCCACGCAGCACGAGCTAGACGCAGAACTCCCTCATCCAGGATATAGAAGTCCATGTGTGGTAGATTACTAATGCAGCGGTCTGGAGGCTGACCACAGCAGAGTCTCTCAATATCTGTAGGCATGTCTCTACAGTTTGAACACACACACCAGTGCATGCTGTCTGAATACACACTCAAAAGACACCGGCTGACTGTTTGTTGACTTTTGCGACAGTGCTGAGTTGCTTGTGGCCACTAGGGGCGCTAAACGTGAAAGTTGCAGGTCTAGCGCCCCTAGTGGCCAAGAGTTACACGGTGTGCCTTTAAGTATCATTGACAATAATAACGTATTTTTGCCAAATTAAAACCCCACACCTGCTTTTTCACAAGGGAGCTCCTAACACCCCTCTTACATCTCTCAGGCAGATATCAGCTGGGTGTGATCGAGAATTAGTGGGTTATAAACAAACGTCCACCAGCCACTCACGTGCCCAGGTAGTCCCACACCAGCCCCCCCATTGGCGGCTGAGAGGGCGGGGTTTGATCGCTTTGGCGTTGCGGCATTCTTTTAATGGTGAAAGTTTCAAAAAGAATGTAAGAATGTACACAGATGTATTCAAATGTGTGGAGATGTAAAAATTGATTTGAATGGAATACGAGATCAAATGGTTTGCAATGATAAAGTCATTAGAAAAGGATAGAACATAGAATGGTATGTGATTGGATAAACTAAGTGTGATAGTACTATATCACTATTTAATATGCATATGTTATGGAGTCAATCTATACAGTAGTTCAGTCTATTGACAAATATTTGATATTAAGGCTGTGAAATGAAACAAACGTCAAGTAACTAATATCAAGTGGGTCATCATAAAAGAGAAGTCAGCGGCCTATTGGAGGAACTCTATGCAACACTTTGTTAAAACATTAACTAACACGTCCGCTTATGAAACATTCCATTCCATACATCCATATACAAAGTCATTGTTCTTGTGGTGATGGGTGATGTTGGACACCAAACAGAGGGTCTAGCACCCTTCACTCCTATGCTGCATCGTGTTAACAAACGGTGTCAAAAGCCAATTTTTTTATTAGAAATGTTATGATTAGAGCAATTGCCTAGCCTGTTCTTACCCACACCATCGTACTCATTTCATTTCGTAAAAAAGTCTGTTTTTGCTCCATTGAGCTCTGTTAACAGGTGGGAGGGGTTAACTCCTTTTGCAGATTGAAACAATTGGATCTGAGTTCACTGTGTAATTTAGCATATTTTTTTTCCCAACATTCTTTTTCCAACATTGCACAAGCCTAATTCAGACAAACTACCACAAGATTAGGAGTCCAAAATCACTGTTTGGAATGATACTAAATACCTTTTTATTTCGTGAAAACTGTTAATAAATCCTAGATTCCTCCATTGTATTATATTATTATTGTATTGTAAAAATACAATTGTATTGTATTGTATTAACTTAGGAGCACAAAACTACTCATTGGTGTGAAATAAATCAGTCTTTTCTATGGATTTGAGTGAGTGAACGAATGAAAAAAAGAATGAAATGAATGAAAAAAGATGCTGAGCGTGTGCGTGCCTCACCTCTCAAGCTCATGGATCTTCTTCTCCTTGTCGTTCTTCTCATCCTCCATCTCACGGAGGATGTCCAGCAGCCTCTCCACTTCTGCGTGGGCTTTAGTGGCCTCATCTCTGTGCCGGGACACGTCCTGCTCCAGGCTGGAGATGCGCTCACTAAGTTCAGAGGAGGCCCGGGACTCCGCTGACGCATTCTGAGCCTGAACACATTTACACCATGACATAATAATAATAATAATAATAATAATATGTTAAGACCCTCCCCTCCCTCAAGCAGGAGGCCCAGGTCCAGAACCTCCTGCCATAAGAAAGTTTCTTCTGCTGCCCCCATTATAATCAACATAGTTTGATATCAGGTCATTACTTGGAGCATGGCTGTTAGGAAGTGGGTTTTTCTACGCAGTGCACACAATATATTTGTAACAATGACATGACACTCAGAGAGGGCAGATGTTTAAAGACCTTATGACGGGTTTGATTTATTTTGAAATACAGTTTTAATACCATTTTATATTAGAAGAGAACTACTAAAGGTTTCAAAATCAGTTGTTTTTTTTGTCTGATCCTCCCAAATCGAAATAACCCCATAGCAACGCCCTTAGAAACAAAAAAACTTCACAGCCCTTGGTGACGTCAGAACAGGTACGTTTCAATGCTGTAAGTTGTTTACAATTTGGTATTCGTTCTTTTTTTGCGGATATTCAAGATGACAAGGCCGTGTACAGCGAGTCTAAGATAACTACTAGAATGTATCATTTTGTTGTCACTGAGATAGTCCAGTGGTTGTGTCGATAGACTACCAATCCAGATACTTGGGTTTAAATCCCACCTCAGACACTTTTTCACACTAAAAACGGCAATTTATGTGTAGTGAGCAATTGTCACCTGTAGAGTGCAGTATTGTGTTGGGCATCAGTGGAGAGAAGAGAGAAAAGGCAGTCCTGTGGCATAGATCCATGGTTTTCTATGCATGGGCGTAACCCGCTATGACGTCACACACAGGTTAGAGCATAGACAACTTAAATTCATGAAAAACACGTTCTTTTTATAAAATATAGGCTTTTTTTTGCCGGAATCTCTTTCAAATTGACATTGTCATGCAATTTTGATATCCACTTTTTTTTTTAAAAACCCGTCATAAGGTCTTTAAAGGTACACTGTGTAATATTTAGTGCCATCTAGCGTTGAGATTTTATATTGCAGTCTATTAAAGTACGGAAGCCTTTGATCTCAGTCATTCACCAGACTGCCAAGGAAGGAATACTTTAGTTTGATAAATGACCGGATCTCTCAAAACGTCTCAGGCACTTGACAGTCGCGTGGAGCCGACATGTAAACAAGACTGCGTTCAGACGGCAGCCTGCACAGAGGCTCTACTGAGTTTTACCATGGATCTATTATAATATATAGTTTTACAAATGCAGTGTGAAGAGAAGAGACACATGGAGGAATAACGTCTGTGGGAGGTTAAAACTACGATGATCAAAGAAGCAGGAGATATACAGAGCCGCGGAGGCCATGGCTAAAAGCTCATGTTAGCTTTAGCGTTAGCCACAGCGCCCTATCTGCATCACTTTAAGAAAAACAGAACATTCACTCAGGCTGCTGATGAAGTATTCTGGCGATTGTTTTGTGGGGATTCTGTGTGTGATTTATTTGAGGCTTTTTCCCTGAATAAGTTTAGTGTAAACTTGTGACAGTAGTTGGACTGCGCTCGGATCGGGTCAGAACATTCTGAGACTGTGTTGCAGATTCTGCCTCGTTCTCATTATTGTCAGTGTGAAAAAAGTTACGTATTGTTCACGTGTGAGTCTGTTGTGTACAAACTACACGATGTGCCTCCTGTTGTGTTAACGCTGTCTTTCGGTGCGTGTGGTTTGCGATGTTGACACTTTGCTGCTATGACGCTGAACTTCTGCATAATTATTTTTCTAAAAGATTGTTGTTTGGATTGTTCTTTTACATAACTGTGGTCCTCCATGGTTCCTTCTTCCAACTTGTGAAGGCACGGTGAAAGCAACGATATCAGTAGCTCATGTGGAACAAAAACGCGATTCTCGCATCCTTTTTGTCCCTTATCCACCACCGTTTTTCAAGATGGCACATTTACACGGAG
The DNA here is from genome assembly GCA_964034765.1 of Knipowitschia caucasica. NCBI lineage: Eukaryota > Metazoa > Chordata > Actinopteri > Gobiiformes > Gobiidae > Knipowitschia > Knipowitschia caucasica. The sequence continues at coordinate 36,556,464 of OZ035823.1, forward strand.
AGTACTCCTCTCTCATGGATAAGTTAAATTCTAAGCCTATGAATACAATTCTAAAAACATGGTGGAGGTAAATATTCTTAATAAGGCCACATTTATTATTAGCTAACATGTTTTTGAATATGGAGCAGCTGTAAAAATTACACAGGGTGGCTTTAAGCAACACACTCAGACAGAGCAGGTGTCTGTGCGCCCCCTGTAGGCCGCACAGACAGCACCACAAGGACAGATTTTTTTATTATTCAACATAGGGTGTTGCAGGCAGGTTGTATTATTTCCACTCAATACTGGTTTCACCAAATATTTTAAGTAAAAAGTGTCCTAATTTCTAATGGCCTAAAATGACGCATATAATTTCTTCTTTCAATAATAATTTCTCATTCAGTAAACATCAATCAATCAATCAACGTTTATTTGTAGAGCGCCTTTCCTACACAAAGAGCGCCTTTCCTACACAACATACCTAAACTATGAACATTGTGAAGTTCTTTGGGTGACTTTGGTCTGTAAAATGTGCTATATAAATAAACAATACTTACTTACATGTTTAAGAGACAATAAATTATGCTTCTGCTCTTTAAATTGTCTTATGATCAGAAATAAACTGCAGTCACCTTCTTGAGCTGGTTCTCCAGTTTGACACACTCCTCCTTCTTCTGCTCCAAGCTGATCTCCAGAGTCTTGAGGCGGTTGTCCCTCTTCACCGCAGCAGAGGCCATGGTGGATGCTTTCTCCTTCAGGTCCAATAGAGACCCCTGGAGACCGCAGCAAAAGACAAAAGCAGCTAATGAAGGCAAGCCTGCCAGTCACACTTGTGGTTCACGTTTGATAGTCCTGACTTAGTCCCCGTTGTGTCATTTCTTCCCTATAATAGAGCTGGAGGCAGTCAATAGTGGAATGTGGCATTAAAGCTTAACTTTAGAGTCTAACGTTTTGTTTCATAAAGGTTTTTTTATGTAATATCATGGTGTTTGTGCCAACAGAAAGAGTTTTGTAAAAGGTTGTGAACAAATCATACCACACCATGCTGACTTCATCAACCACTGCAACAGCGTTGGAGGGCGTTTGCATTAATGCTGGGAGCTGACTCAGAGCCACTCCCCCCTCTCGGGGCACACATTATACTGTATATTTTAAAAGACCAATCTATCACAAACTTGACGGATTACATTCGGGGATGGCAAGGACTGTGATTGATCCAGGAAAAGAGAAGTGCTGTGAGGGAGTCATGGACGGCACGGAGCGCATGCCCGAAAAGCATTTTAGTTTGGCTCCGAGAGTAGTCCTCTCTTTTAACTGATAAAGGTGATATAAAAAGTGATAAGGGCCAAAAATAGATTTGAAAACTAGTGATTGAACCAAATTATTTTGAGAGACAGGATCTACTTGGATTTCATGATCCAAGTAGATATTTATTTTTTATGATTTGAAAGTTACAAACAAAATTTAAAAATGTTGTAGATGAATTTGCCTTGTCTATAGTTTATTGTAATCTCTTTCAGTATATGTATACAAGAATATACTATCTTGAGGCAAACGTTGTAGAAGGAGGTTTTATTATCCAAAGCTAAATAAACTAGGAATTAATGGTTTCATCTCGTCTTTGAAAAAACTTAAATGTTTTCTTTATATGGATTCTTAGTAGTTGAACATGTTTATTTTTGAAAGTGATAAGTGATTACACCTTCTCATCCTGGTGTGTGTGTTTTAAGACGTAGCCATTGTCTGAGAGCCCGAGACGGTGCAAAACCACACCCTGGTGCAGGTAGCCTTTTCAGTGACCCATCTCCACTCTGGCCTCTTTTCTATAATGCTGCTTTTTGGGTTGTTTCTTCTTATGGTTGGAGCAGAGACACACGCACTAGGACAGACTTGACAGATCAACATGTAATTTCACCCCTCAGTGACAGTCCCAGCGTCTACAAGACCATTCTGTTTAACTGGGAGAGCTTGGGACACCAAGACTCTGGTTATTCTTGGACATGAGCAAACAGTATCACTGTTGTCACAAAAAACATGTCTACATTTAGCAATACATAGAAGAATGTTGGTTCTGTTTGAAAAATCCCCATAGAGTGGAGCTGCAGGGAACAGGACTATATAGACTCAAAAACACAGACTTTAGAAACAAAGAATAAGAATAAGCTGGTACTAGTCCAATTACTTTACTTCACCCCCTGTCCAATCTCAAGTTTATAACATTCAAAAACCACTCTCTATTTGCTTGGATTATTAAAACGGTCTGACGAGTTTTGGTATCCTGTGGAACTCATTGCCATTGGAGCTGAAGTCACGGTCGGACATTAGACTATTCTCCACAAAACTGAAAAGTGGCTTAAGGAAAATCAGAAGTGTGAGCACTAAAACTGGATGGAGTATGGACAAATAGGGCCAGTTATTATTTGTGTTGTTGCTTTTTTCTCCCCTCTTTTTATAAACTTGTTCTCCAAAAGCCTAACCAGGGACAGGGGCTGCAAATTAGCCTTTGACTAGAAGCCCTATGTACTTGACATTGGTTACCTATGGGTGACACTGTTTTTGTATTGTCCCTGTCAAATAAATAAAATACTTTTTTTTTGTTTTATTTTTTTAAAGTCCCCTGGAAGAAGTCGCTTCAGGCTCTGGACCTGAGGCAACTCTGAACCATGTAACTAATCAAAATTGCTAACATACAAAAATAATAGGCATACAGTCTGAAAATGTAAATCACACAACATTTATGCAGCACTTGAAAAAAGCACCATGATTCCTGTCTTTTCTTTGTTCTTTGCCCAGCATCAAGGAACTACTCAATAATCCCAAACAAAATGAATGACTCGTCTATAGCCATTCAAATACGTAGAATTATCAAATATCAGCTCAGCTTTTCCCTGTGCTCTCAAATGCATCACTGCCCATTGTCTCATAAATATCAGAATTATGCGTTTCATGCAAGCACCTCCAAACAGAGTGCTTTTCACACCTCGATTGGGGCGTCAATCAAATTGAATTGGAAGAGGTCCAGGATTCCGCACAGTAGTGCTTTGTAAACTCAATCCATGCAGAGATAAGGGCACTGCCCAAGGGTGAAAGAGTCTAAACAAGTGTGTCTTTGGTTTAGTCTTAAATGAGCTCAGTACCTCTCGATCTGCTAAATCGATCTGCAACTGGGTCACCTTCTCCTTCAGATCCTTCTGCTCCTTCTTACTGCTCTCCATCTCATCCCCCTTCTCCCGCTCCTCCTTCTCCCGCTGCTCTTTTAGCCGCTCAATGATTTTGTCCTAAGAGAAGAGGGTGAAAAGAGTTAATTATATCAGTTTTTTTTATAAGACTATGCTTATAGAAAATGTTGAAACTGGTGTGGCAACCGTACTTCTTGTGTCACTCACAGATAAAAAAGATTCTTTTTTGAGTTCTGAGGCAGAAGTCCAGCCACATTCGCTGCATTTCTTCGTCTTTGGGCCAAATATTACACATATTCACATATTATATAGTCACATATTTACGCCCAAAACATTTTTCTCCAACTTGACATGATGCAAACATTTTGGCGACAGCGGCAGTAAAAATGGAACAGTGGTAGTTCATTGTGGCCATACTTGAAATGCTCGTCAGACATCTGAAGCTGTGCAGGGCAGGACCTGGTTAGTGCTGTGATGGGAGACCTCCAGGAACACCAGGTGCCACAGTGGGGCAGCTGCGGCTGTTGTTGTGTCCTTTGGCAAGAAACCTCAATCCCATTGCCTACAGTAAGTCTGGCGTGTTAGTGAATTGTTGGTGGTGGTTACAGGGGCAGATGGCACATAATGGTTACCTCACTTCTGTCAGTGTGCCCCAGGGCAGCTGTGGCGACCGTAGAAGTTTATCACCACGGTGCCAGTAGTGCAATAGTGAATGTGTAGTGTCAGTGCAGAGTAGGCAAGGCAAGGCAAGGCAAGTTTATTTGTATAGCACAATTCATACACAAGGCAACTCAAAGTGCTGAACAAGATAGCATTAAAATCATAAATAATTACAGAACATTAAAACGAAAGATAAAAATATAAAATCCCTCAGTTGTATGCACAGCTAAACAGCACCGTTTTTAACCTGGTTTTAAACATTGTCAGAGAGGAGGCCTGTCTCACATCTTCAGGAAGATTGTTCCAGATTTTAGCAGCATGAATCTGAAAAGCAGCCTCCCCATGTTTAGTTCTGACTCTGGGCACTAACAGTAGTAGTAGTAGTACCTTCTCTGCCAGCGCCTCCTCCAGCGTGCCTAGAGCAGTGTCTGTGTTGGTGGTGTCGGTCTGCAGAGACTTGAGTCTGTCCTTCAGACCACTCAGCTGCTTGTCTTTGTCCTTCAGCTGGTCCAGCAGGTTCTCGATCTGCAAAATCATGTGTAGACGATCTAGTTAGACACACTTCTACTATCAGAAAGTTATTGTAGAAAGTCATGAGTGGATGGGTTCACACTTAACAAATACTGCATTTGTTAAGATGTGAAAGCACCAAACATTAGGAAAAAAAAAATCTGAATTTGATCTGAACCTACTCAGAAATTAATGTGTGTGTGATGTGTTGTGTTAATTTACTTTTGTTTATTATGTATCTTGTTTGTTTTTGCAGATGTTTGAACAGAATTACTACTACTTTTGATCAGTAGACAGACCCAAACTGTTCTGTCCTCCCATGAACACGCAGTATCTCCCAGTGCAGCAGCGGCGTGCCTTGCTCCACTCCAGTATTTCCATGGGCTCGTTAATCACACGCTCTCCCGACAGCTGGATTGGCAGTTTGCCCTCTCTGTCTGCGTCTATCTCTCCGCACGGAAAGTAGAGCCGCTTTGATCACACCGCACACTCGCCTGCGCCGACAGACAAGGCGCTGCTTTGCCCGCTCAGTCCTGCTCGATTTTCCTTTTTAAATTGCCCATGATACAAAAAGATGGGAAACAAATGCGTGTTTATGCCATCGTTTTCAACTGATGAACGTTTTCATCCAAGGTGATTTGAAATGGTGAGTGTGATACGATAAATGTTATATTTGGAAACAGTATTTTGATCTTATGCAGCTTAATAATAGAAACACGTTCAATGTAATCAATGTAAATTAAAACGGCTCATCCTCAGCTGACAGAGAACCTACTGTACATGTAAAGCTTACAGCGCCGATTGGTCTGAAGGCTCATCGGTCTATGCTCGAGCGTCCAAAGTCACCTGCTACGCAAGACCAGGAGAATTAGAACAGGCCAAAACTTTATTGGACATTTTTTCCATTGAAATCTCTAATGTCACAATGAACACGTGACTACATCTTGGAGGTGATTCAAAAGCTGTCTGGGTGAAGGGATTTCTAAAGGAATATCTTACTTACATGATTGCCCTCATAAACATCTGTCCAACAAAAGAAGTGGAGCAGTGGAGGCATATATATTAAAGTCAATCTGGTGACTTAAATACGTGCGCACCTGCCTCCTAAATGCTTTTCTAGATTCACTTCAGTTTATATAAAGTTTGTACTGGAATCATAATGATGCATGTGATTCAAATGGACTGAGAAGGATTAAAAGCAGCTAGAAGCAGCCGGAAAAACATCATCAATATTTAAACATGAATTTTTTTTCACTGTTAATTTAGTGGAGACGACTTATGAGACAATAATGAATATTTCAGTAGTCTGGGATTGATCACATTAAATGTGATTTTTTTTTTAACCTAATTTGTTTCAATTTAAGTAAAGAGACTGACAACATCAAAGTAAATATAATAAAGACTCATCATTCCATTTTGAAGTATCGTAAAAACCCTGAAATGTGCACTAATAAGGCGTGCAGCCCTACCATCAGCCCAAGGGTATGAGGAAACTAAGAATTTTGGCTGAGAATTTGTTCAACACCTAAAGTTCCCCACAGTTTTTGATAGTGAGGTTATAATGGTAAACAATTACAATGTTGATTGGAATATTGTGATTTCATATAAAAACAACCTCTTCACCATAGTGTGCCTAAACCCCGCCTCCCTGACCCCTAAAATAGTCATTTAAAGACTGACTGTTCATATCGGAGGCTGCAGAGGGCATCATTTATTGAACAGCTCATTAGTATCTACACATTTCAAAAAGCACATCCGTCCTGTGTGTCCCTTCAGCATGTGCCCAGTCGACACTTCACAATCAGGATTTGAAGAAGACAAGGGACACCACTCCACATTCACCTTGAGGATTTGAATCTGAAGCATCAGAAAGATATCTTACTTTTAACTCTTTTTTTTTGGCCCTGAATACGCTTTCATTCTATGCAAACAAATGGTGTAAGAATGGTTTTGCAAATTATTCGGTTTACAAGACGATTTCATCAAAGGAATTATGTGCTGCAGACTATTTACAGTACAGGATATTTGTGTTTGTATCATTACTATTGATAAGATTTATCCCTTTTAATTACTTTAGCAATAATCTAATACGTGTATTGATTTTGAAACTTTGAATTATTGGATTAATTTCAGTGTACAATATTGCAAATTATTTCTGTCCAAAATGCTCATTTTAATATTTTCCATTTGGCAGACATGAATTACCAGACTTACTAAATCGAAAAACTATCTTTGTATTGTCTTTAAACAAGATTTGCCAATGGGATTAAGCAGAAATGAAACTGCCCTTGAAAGACTAAAGTTGCCTTTTCCATTTAATATAAATATACAAGATATATTCAAATCTATAAGTTTCTTTATCATACAACTCAGAAAATTTGAAGCATTACATTACATGCAAAATGAAGTGTTCAGCAGTTCATTTTCAAAATATATACATCTTTTTTTACATGTTTTAAACCAGCTGTGAGCCAGGTATCAACATAAAAAAAGGCTTGATATGTCTCACTTTGCATGTAATCTGTCTTTCATATATTAATTTCACATTGTTGAATTACAGAAGTACCTTTTCAGGGTGTCACGTGTATGTATTATGTTGGCATAAAGCATGGCCCGACATCTCCATCTAGTGGCCTTGGTGTGTACGTCACAATCCAAAGATTATCATGAGCAGTTCATGATCCAACACATGAGAGCAGAGGTCTTGCATCGAGACCACAACCACTTAGAGCTTCTTTATCCCTGTTTACAATCTGTGAATAATCTCTAAACTGAGCTCTGAGTCAAATAGTTGACTGTATGGAACTCTCTATAAATTGTAAAAAAAAAAAAAGGTTGATCCCTGAGCCTCCTTGTATTAACTTATGAGTTTTCCCTTGCCGATGCAGGAGGGTCTGTTGGACAGTTAGTGTCCAACAAAAAGGATGTGGTGATGATCCAGGACATTCTAACATTCTACTACATGTATGGAAAAACACTTTTTTTTCAACATGTGTTCTATATTCTTTTTGTGTTTTAACTGTTGATTCTCTGATCTGTGTTGGTGATTTCAATGGTTTTGTTAAGTCCTCTGAGATTACTTCTGTTGGGATTTAGGGCTATACAATACAATACAATAATTTGTATTGTATTGTATTGTAATAAGTAAGTTTTTAGATTAGCCTAGTAATGGTAACAAATGTGGTTTGAGGTAATTTTTACCGTAAATGAGATAAATCAGCACAAAAAAAGCAGCGTATGGATGTTTTGTGTCTGCAATGTATGCATAAATAGTTTCATTACGTCATCAGGGATGACTTTTTGTTGAAGTTCAGGTATAGCTGTAAATGTAAATCATCAATAAAAGTAAGTACAAAATGAATTACAAATAGTGTAAACAGATTTCAGATAATTATTTATTTATAAAAATAAAATCTATTTTTCAATGTCCCAAATATGTATTTCCGACTTCTGTTAGAGTTGGGTGTGCAAACACTAATTTCAGTGTGGACAGTGACTGGACAGAAAACTATATAGTTCTGGCAAAAGCGTAAATCATGTTTTTTAAAGAATTTGATGGGGAAGAATATTGTAAAAAAGTAAAAAAATATATATATATATTTTTTTTAAAACCTAAAAATCCATGTATGATCATTGACAATCTGTTTTCACAATTTGTTTTAGCATGTATGCATTTTAACCAAAGCTTTGTCTGACAGAAAAGTAATAAGGAGAGGACTACTTCACTCAGCTCTCTCCCAAAGCATCCAATCCCACTTTTCCACCAAGGTTCTGGTTCCATGCCAGTTCAGGGCTGGATAGGTGTCTGTGGGGTGCTGGTTCTGGGCAGTTTCCTTTCGCTTTTCCACAAGAGCCAGGTGGAGCAGTTGGCACTAATACGTTTTCAGCACCAGGTTCTAGCCAAAGACTGTATATAGACAGACAATACTAACCCCCAGCACTAAAACCCAATAGGGAAGTGCTGATGGACAAGTGCTAAGGTTCCTATTGACCGGCCCAGAACCGCCACCAGCACCAGATTGGTGGAAAGGTTTAAATAGTGACACACAGGGATTTCTCATAATTTATGTTTTCTAAGAAGATGATTAGATTTAGAAGATGAGAACATGCTGTGGCCAGATGTATTTACCATTTTTACTTATTGAACAAACAATAATAATATATATAATTTAGGAGATATAAAAGTGAGGTACCCAGCCCCCTCCTCAGAGCATCAGCAGTCGGACACACTGACCTTCTTCTGCAGCACAGACACTTTGCGCTCCTTGACGTCCAGCATGTCCTTGAGGTCACTGATCTCTCCTGCCTGAGTGCTCTTCTCATCTGTAAGCTCGGAGATCTGCTGCGTCTTTCTGGACAGAAGGGACTCTTTCTCCTCCAGACGCAGGCGCAGTGCATCCACCTGCCCAGCACGTTACACACAACCATAAACTACAGATAAAATCTTCCAAAAATTTGAGACGAGCTTCTTCTCTGACAATGTTAAAATCTAGGTTAAAACAGTTCTGTTTAGCTGTGCAGTCAAGGGATTCTATTTTTATTTTTTTAAACTGAATGTGTACAAAGGATTGAAATTTGATTTGAACTTGTATCATTGATTGGACATAAGTAGTGGCAAATTTTGATAAAATTTCATTTACTCAGTAGGCGGCAGTTTTGAGCAGTGAGTTTAACCTCTGACTTGTGTGTGCAAGTGACAAGTAAGTACTTTGGTTAATAAAAAATGTTCACAATTTTAGGGAATATGGGTGGCGCCGCTCATAGACAAGAAATCTTGAGCTATGATTAAATTAAAAAAATATTAAGATTTTGTTAAATGATTTTTGAGGCCCATTTATTTAAACTTAGAAGTGAAAGTTTTTTACATTTGTTATTTTCAATAGTGGGATACTGGGTTGTTTGCGGGTGTGGTCATAGTATATCTTTTACTTGTTTTGTCATGGTCAATATATAAGTACATGTTTATGATTCTACAACAAGTTCTATACCTTTTTACAAATTCCTATAAAAATAAAAAAATAAAAAATCATAATAGCAAGAATCTAAAGTACTGTGATTTCCTTTTTGTTTTCAGATTGATTCAGGGAGTAAACATCAGTAAAGAAAGGAACGAACTGCGGCCCGCACTCGGACAGGGCTTCCCATGCATTTACCACAAGAGGTAGAGCAGTGTGCCCTCCTCACAGCTTTCATGAAGGAAAACTGAATATTGCCATGAATATGATCTGTGAGTGCACAGTGTGTCTCCATTAAATCTTAAACACATTAGTTTAATTTGGCTTGAGCCCCATCTGCGGTTGCTAGTGATACCACTATTCTAGATTTCAAACTCTATATAGAGACAAAATAAAACTGTCAATGCCAATTTTTATACCATGGACATTATTTATAAATTAACTTTTGTAAAGTCTTTTAACTCAAAATTATGATTTTATGAGGTGTCTGGTATGGTTTCAAATAGCTCAAGAAATTTCAAACATTCAAATTGGTCTTTACAGTATGTCATGATTCTTTGTTTCGATACTATTGACAACCCTTGCTGTCCCTATCACATAATTGCAGTCTTTTACTTCAGGTATTGATAAATGCAAGTTGAGATTGCGATCTGTCAATACATGCATGGGTTAAAGTTGAAAAAATTCTTGAGCCTGAACCATCTATATGAATCATAGAATGATCACTAATAAGCGTTTTTTATAAGCGGCCAGGGGTTAAAGCAAAAAAAAAAGATTTGACTGAAAATTTTCTCATGGAAATATAATGAATTACAGATCAAACGAATTCTTCAAAGATATACATTTAAACTGGTGTATTTTGATGTGAAATTACAACCAGTGGATCAAGCAACTTGTCAACTCTTTGACAGAATATTAGTGAGAGTAGTTCATCTGCATCATTGGCTTTACTTGAGGCGAGATGAGGCGTTGTCCTTTGGCTCTGTCCTCGTCAAAATATCGCAAAAGGACATTCAAAATTCTGTCCACATTTGTTTGTGGACACTCAATGTTTAAGAAAAAGGTTTCCCTATCAACTTGGTGCTAGTGCACAGCGCAGTTTTATCAACTGCAAATGATTAATGATAATTAAATCTACCAGCGGTAGTGATGGTTCTGAACGACAGGTTATTTTCTGCGATAAAGCCACAGACTCTTAGTTTTAGGTCACAGACACAGTCCACCAGAGCAAGCCTAGTCTCAGTTGTCGCTGAATCTGATGCACCAGGTAAAGAAGTGTGGGAAAGTGCACGGACAGCTGCCAAGTGCGCAGTTTTGAGCTGGTGGTGAATCCAAAGCTGTTTTCTCATTACTCCCATATAAAAAAATAATAATAGCGAAGTACGAACAAGCACCGGACACCTTCATCTTTTTGCACCAGGAAGCAACAGAATCCCATCGTCTCCACCTCATCCAGCCATGCCCACCTCCATTTATTTTTCACTGTTATCAACAGCAACTTATACAGCTCCTTCTTCCATAAACAACGATCCATGATTGTGATTGTGCGTGCATGCTAGGCTAGCTTTGATGAATGAATATAAGACCTGCTAACACACACCTTTCTTCAGCGAGTTTCTTCCGTTCGCTCTCGTTGATTGGCTCTTTTTATCACGCAGTTTTGCATGGGGATCGCCACCAAGATATTATCAAAAGCTCACCAAGACATGCTTGTCCCCATTCCCAGTCACAGCAAAGTACATATTGTACATTCCGTTAAATAAAAAAGCATTGCGTTTGGTAAACGTTAATTATGTCCTACCTTTCCTCTGATAACGCGCCCAGTTTACCGGTCCGCGGGCTGCTGGCTGTTATTGCTCCGTTCGGGATTACATTTTCCTTGTCCTCTTCTCCTTTTCAAAAGCTCCGTGCACTTTTCAGAAACTTTCACCTCCGTGTTACCAATGCTAACTTGGCTACGTCCCATTGCCTTGAATCATTTACGGAGCGCTCATGTAGCTAGCCACGGCACGTTCAAGGCCCACTCGTGATTATATTACTTTTTATTTCTATATACATATAAATACAATTATATTCAAATTATTAATATATATCTAGATATATACAACAGATTCACACGTATTACTATATATTTTGTTATAATTAACCATTTCATTGTGTGTATTATATTATTATTATATATTTTGTTTTTTTTTTCAGACCAATTTCATTTGACGGAAATCCGTCACTTAGACGGAACTCTTTAATCCCTGCGCTATACACATGCAATCCTTTCATACAATTGGTAGAACACACTTGAACCTTTTTCAAATGACAACAATCATTATTAATTTATATATATATTAAAAAAAAAAAAAAAAAAAAAAAATGTGATGTTTTTTTTTTTTTTTTTTCCTCACGCCGGATTTCCGGCACGGTGCCGGAAAACTTTAAGCCCTGTACATGTATTTTTAGCATAGCCCTAACCAATCCTCTCCGTGCATCCCTAATAACACTATGATATTATCCTGGAGGTCTGGAGGAAGTGTCCATTTGTGGAGCAGGATCAAGCGAGGATGGATGGATGGATGTTGAACAGATCAGATCAGCTCTTGGAAGTTCCATACCTCGGTCTGTAGAATAGCTGCTCTCTGTTCCTTGGCCGTGAGAGACTCCTTCAGAACGTCTACGTGCTGTTTACTGTCAGAGAACTGGTTGTTCAGCGTTTCCAACTTGGTCCTCAGCCCCAGCAGCTCACTGTCCTTTCGATTCAAGTCCTGCTTGGCCTGCTCCACCTGAACCCCACACCACACACAAACAAGCATCATTTCTCTGAGGGATTTAAGATGGAGGGTTACTTTAGTTTAGATTTATGATGCTAAAATCAATTGATAAGGAGTTATATCTGACTTCTGAGAAAACCACCATACCCACAACTTGCAAAGCCTGAATTCATTTTGTTCCTTGTATAAAAGTGCTCTATGCAACTTATCGGGAGTTAAGCATATCAGGTATCACCAAGCAGAAGGCGATACAGCAGCTTTCAAAAGAGCTTTCATTTTGCAAGTTTACAACTTTAATCAAAAACATTTTATCTTTTTGGAAAGACCATGAGAAAGTTGTATGGGAGCATAATTTTGTTATTTCTTTTAAAAAAAAATTGGGTAACAGCTGACTACTTATCACCAATAATTTCTTAAAGGGAAGGTGAGGTTTTTCATTGTCCATCACTATTTATTGTCCCAACAAATTACTATTATATACATCTATATATTATCGTTTACCCATTTTACCAATTTTGTGTGATAGTGCGTGTGCATGCATGTGTGTATGTATATGTGTGCATGTGTATGCCTGCATGCTGGAATGAATTTGGACTTTGTGTAGTATAATTAGTATAAAAAACATTTTATTGACCGATTCAGGTGACTTAGGTTGAATAGACAAGTTTGCATGGGCTACTTCTTTATTTTGTTGTGCAAATAAAACAATTATTTTGCTTTCACTTTACAGATGTCTGCTGCTTGGTTGTGGTCTTTCAAAAAAAATAAAGTATTAAAATATACAAAATGTGCGAAAGTTCCAGTTGTAATGGCACTTTTGCAAGGCTGTTCATAATTGAAAAGGTTTAGGATATTCTGAGACCATGAAATTCCAAACCCACCAGATAAAGTTTCATAGTGCTATTATCACAATAAACAAGCGGGTGAGAAGTGGATGCACAATTCAACAGTCACTTCCTCCAAAACCCAAGCCCGGACCAAAGCATGCAAGGTGAAAAAGGCAGGTTATAGTCATGTGTACAGAAGTTCAGACAGCTACAAACAACATTATTATGAATATGAAACAGGTGCATTAGCGTCAACTGACTTGATGGTATTATTGTTTGTCATTCAATGGATCTTTTGGATAATGATGTACGATATGTGAGCAGCTTTTCTTTTTCTATCATTCTTTGCATAAAATCACTTCTTTCCAATGATCCAGGGCTGACAAAGAAGATTGTAAGCGTACTGCTGCCTAGTACGGCTTCTGCAGAGATACTCAGGTCTGGGTAGGACAGACCTTGGAGCCTTCACAGTTCTCCCAGTTCCAAAGTCAGTAATCTTATCTGTCCATGTGCTTTCTGCAACAGTGAGGTTCCATCATTTTCTCACTTCTTCAGCTCTGCATTCTAAAAAGGTATTCATGGCAAATTCGTCTTGAATAATCAACAGTCTTTTAAAAATGGCTTTGGGGAGAGAGGGTTCACGGGCTGTGGCTCCGTTCCTAATGTATGTTCAACCACGAAATTTGAAGAGCAATTTGGCTACTGTACGATGAACTTTCACTATCTAAAGACTGGGTATTTTGTAGTTTGCAAAAGACTCATAGTTATATATTAGTAAAAAGAGCCACAGCTTTGGAACACGTTACCTGCAGAACTGAAAGCTCTAGACTTGAAGGAGTTTAAAATTAGTCAAACAATGGCTCAAAAGGAACCACTCTAATCATCTATTGTAAATTTTCTGTACTATGTAATCTGTGTGGTTATTTTTTTGTTTGTTATTTAGTATTATTTATTTACTTATTTCTTAATATAATGATAAATGTATAATGTAAATGTGATGTATTTCTATGTCTTAGGGACCAGGTCTGCAAAGTAGCTGTAAGCTATAAGGCCTATGAACACAGCATCGGTTCCTGTAATAATGCTTCTTGTTCTGTCCCTATCAAATAAACACATAATAATAAATAGTCACATTAAAAAGTTTTATTCTGAATCCTTTCGAAGCCCTCGTCTTAATTGGCACGCTATAGTCAGCACGCTTGTATCGCTTAGCATAGGTGAAACTAAATCAGGCAAATCAAACTTCACAGCACAGTAATCTGGTCTGTGTGAGTTATTTATGCATTTTAGCAAACAGACCCGTTGATGAGTGATGTCACGGGCCTGTGACAATGAACTCGCTTTTAAGCCTGGAGGGCAGAAGCACTGCGCCCTTCCAGCTCGAGGCATAGCATTGCTTGTAGAGAGTTTGTGTTAAGGTATCTGAAAAACCATTATGGTACAGCTTTTGGCCCCCAGGTTTACTGCGCATGCTGATAATTACAGCATGTAAACATAAACATTCAATGTGTATAGAGATAAACGAAAACATTAATCAGCAGTCGTTTAATGCTATCTGAACAGGTCCCACACAGCAGAGAGCAGAGAGGAGCGGAGGTGCCCAGCAGAGCCCCCCAGAGTAGAGGAAGTGCACAGCAGAGGCCCAGAGAGCTGTGTCTTACTGAGTCTTTGCTCTGCAGCTCGCACACCCGCTGCTGCAGCTCGTCCGTCTGTGAGCGGCTCTGACTCAGCTCCTGCTTCAGCTGCTCAACCTGAGGAGGGGTTTAGGGTAAGGACCCGCAACATTAGCTTCTACAGCTGCTAACAATCAGAGGCATGAAAAAACACAACGGCTCTTCCAGGCTCAAAATCATATCACCACAAGTTAATGAAATGACTTTGAGGTTGCATTTGGAATTATTGTAAACTGTGCTTTTGTCTCTTTCATTGCATCTAGTAGATAGATGTAGAAGACATAAGAAGATGTAGGTAGTATGTATGTGCAATGCAAGGCTCACTTTGTTCTTCATGAACTTGGTGTGGGAGCGATACACCTCCATTTGTTTGATCTCCTCCTCACGCTCCTCGCTGCTCAGAGCTCCGTTTGACTTCAACATATTCACCTCCTCCTCCAGCTCCCTCAGGCCGCGCTCCATTGAGCTGATCTTTGCATCCTGGACAAGCACATGCACAACAAACCACAACTTCAAACTTTTACTTCCAAATTTCATTTATTTTATTCAAGATGAAGATAAAAAATATGGAGCTGTATTGTACATCATGTGTCCACATACTGTACATCACTTTGTCCATGACGTCTCAATCGCATTCATAGTGTGCCAATTTTGAGGTACGTGCCAAATCATAGCAGAATCTTGTGTTGTTAGCATGGATTGAACCATAAACAACTGGAATAGTTTGTGCAGGAGTATGGTTGAGCACGAGTGGCTACGAGAGGCACGGCAACGGTTAATAAAACCCTCAGCTTAAGAGATAGTTATTTGGTTTTGGAGCTTATTCAAACAAGGTCAATAATCTGTCGTAAACCAAGAGAACACGACAGCCGCTTCTGTCAACCAGGTCTGCTTTCGCTGAGGGAAGAAAGCTTAAACATGGTTTAATTTTTTTTTTAATTGAACCTTGTTTTGCATAGTTTACCTTCATTTCGATGACGGTCTGCAGGGCCTTGGTCTTGGTGGACTCGGGAGCTGCCTCATAGCGCCGGTGCAGCTCCTGAGGGACACAGGCAGAGTGGTCAGCAAAGGACACGGTGTGATGTGCTCGGCGGGGCGCAGCAGGAGGGGACGCAGAGGCCGCCAGCACCCCATGTGGCAGCGCCACCGCAGGGAACGAGGGCGAGTGGTGGAGGAGCGGTGAGGGAGGCCGGTGAGGGGGGGTGCGGAAGCGAACAGAGGGAGGGGAGTGCACTGGGAAGGATGGGGACGAACGCAGGGCCGGACGCCGCAGCGCGCTGGGGGAATATGGAGGGGACACGTGGAAGGGGGGGATTGAGATGGGGATGGGCATGGAGGATGGGTGCAGGACGTGGGCATTCCGGGGCACACAGCTGGCTTTGAGTCGCCATGGGTCGATTCGTCCGTCCCACATAGTGACCAAGTGAGAAAGTCTTTGAAGGAGAAAAAAGTGGGAAGTCTCGCAAAAATTTTTAGTAGAAGTTTGAAAAGTTTAAAATAAAACTTAAAG